>VWZI01008694.1:45299-58819 GCA_013396835.1 Psilopogon haemacephalus | reverse complement strand
TCTATTTTTGGTTGCATTTTAATAATTTACACAGTTGTAATTATATTCTGATAAACAGCATAAATATTTTTCATGAATCTCTGGGAGTCTTTAGCAGATTGCAGACCTGAGATTTATTTGAGATGCTGGTTTTCATCAACGGTTTGCTAGCGAATTAAAAAAGAATTCTTTGTAGCTGTCTACAGTTCAGCCAGATGCAATGGGCTGATCCTGGCTGGATGCCAGGTGCCCACCAAAACAACTTGTGGTAGTTCGGCAGTTACCTGCTCCCCACACATTTTGAAATTGCCCAGGCTAGACTCACATGATTGGAAGTTGAGGAATGAAGATTTATATTATAGCTTTGCACAATGTACAAGCAGATATTTACAATATATTACAGATATTTATAGATATATACAACAAAAAGGTAGTTCAGAAACACCACACCCCTGCCAGAGATCAGAGTCCCTAAGATGGGTTTCCAACCACGCTACCACCTTCCCCCCACTTCCCAATCTTATCCTACTATCTGTCTTACATGCCAGGTAAGTGAGGTAGATCAACCATGGGGGTTAGTAGCAGGAAACTGGTTAGAGAATTTACACAGATCTGTCTAAGAATGTAGAGAGAGAGATGCAGCAACAAGTATGGCACAAACAGCCCTGTCTTATCTTTCTTTGGGTTCTAACTTTTATACGTTTCTCAGTAAATCTGTGAGTGAAGTAGAATCATCAATGTTTTCCTTTCTCAGCCTGTAACCTAATTTCTCATTAAAATCCTTCAGTTAGTTCAAACCAGTACAGCACTCTGTCACTTCCATCCCAGTTCTACAGGGGAGAGAAAATAGAATGAAAGGCTCATGGGCTGAGATAATGACAGGGAGAGATCATTCACTAGTTACTGTCAAGTAAAACAGCCTTGACTTGGAGAAAAATTTAAACTACCTTTCCCCCCACTTTTCCCTTCTTTTCTGGATCAACTTCATTCCTGTTTTTCTCTACCTCTGCTTTCTGTGTAATGCAAGCAGATGGTGAATGGGAGTTGTGTTCGCTTTATTACATGCTGATTCTGCTGCTCTCTTGTCCTCAGTGGAGGACTCCTCACATTCTTCTCCTTCTCCAGTGTGTGGTGTCCATCCTACAGTGGAGATTCCTTAATGAACTTCTCTAATACGAATCCTTTCTGTGGAGCTCTTAATAAAATGCTCCAGTGTGGATCCTTTCCATGGGCTGGAGTCCAGCTTGGGTCTCCATAGGTTCATGGTCCCTGTCAAGACCCTATGTGGGCTCTGCACAAGGTTGCAGGCTCCTTTGACACATGTTCACCTGCTCTGGCATGGGATGATCAAAAGGCTGCAGGTGGATATCTTTAGGTCTCCATTTCCTTTACAGGGACAGCTTGCACCATGGGCGTCAAGGGAAACTCTACTCCAGCACCTGGAGTACCTCCACTCCCTCCCTCTTCTCTGACCTTAGTGTTTGTCTGATACTCTCCCTTTGCATTGTGGCTGCAATTGCTGTCAAGCAGCAGCTTTCTCCTTTTCTTAAACGTTATCCCAGAGACGTTACCGCTGCTGCTAATGTTCTTGGTCTTGGCTCCACAGGACAGTTGCAGTGATTCCACATGACTGTGGAACCATGAAAGTGTAGAAAACTACGTAGAGTTCACTCTGCTAAATCCCAAGTTATCTTAACAAAATAGTAGAAAGAATGTTTTTACTCTGCATTTTGACTCTGGTAGGGAAAGTTCACCAGTCAGAGTTAGTTGGGTGCAAATAGTACAGACAGTTTAGTGGCATCCCTCCCTTACTGATACTGGTCCTTCTGGCTTCATTGGTTCATCCCCATGACTGTGTTTCCACTGTATCCAGGTTCTGTCCATGCCTCCTTATAGCCTCTCCCTGTTGGGATCCTAGTTCCTTAAGTAGTCCTTCCAGAACCGCAAATTAAGCTTCTGTCTTCTTTTCTGTAATGATCTGCTGCATTAGAAAACAGGATGCAGAAGCTATTGTCAAAAAGTATATAATAGAAGGCAGTAAGTCATGAATCCCAAGAAACATCACTCCAAGTGTGTAATATCACATCTGTTTATTCATACTGCTGACATGACATGCCATGAAATGTGAAGAAAGCAGAGTGAAACCAATCACGTATGAAAAATGGGATGCTTACAAGGTGTTCTGCACAATATATGCAAGCTGGAAAACAGTTTGCTCTACATCAAATAATTTAAACTCTTCTTACATGCTAAGTAGTCTTTTGGCCTTTTCCTCTTAGCTAAGGCATTAAGTATTTGTTGCAGTCATTAGTTATAATCATTAAGAGTCAGATTTTCCCCTCCTCCTCATTTTGCATTAGAAGTTTCTATGCCCACACAGTCTGAGCTTCAAATAACTATTTTTTTTCTTGCTTACATTGATACCTTTATCCTTGTTAGCAATGCAGTGTGCATCATCCACAGAATAGGTAACTCAGGAATCATGTATCCACTGTCAGTTCAACAGGGTTTCTAGACGTAAATTCAGTGAAGAACTAGGGAAACAAGTTCCTCACATCCTCCTTAAAGTACAGGAAAATAATAAATTGAAACTATTGATTCAGAGTCACTCAAGATATGTGGCCATTCTTTCACCCACCCATTACTTAGCTATGAGAATGCCCTTACTACCTGTGTCATTGCCTCAGAAAGAAAATGAGCATAACATGGATGTATAAATAACCTTGATATAAAATGATAAGAATATTTTATTTCAATTAAAATTCTACAAGCAAGATTAGTGGAGTTAATGCCACATATGGTTTTCTTGTTCACTTCATGAGTTCCATGCTTCAGAAGAGTGGAGGTTTGGATGTGGGTCCCAAGGAACAACGCCCAAGAAGAGAATTTGTGAGAGTCATCTGCTTGTTTACCTTCCAGAGAATACAATTGAAAGAAACACAAATTAGAGTTTGGAGTTTTCTTATTATATGTTTAAAAATAATTCTGGTATTTGCTTCTATAGGCAAATATTTTATTCCATAGAATGCCAAATTAAACAAAGACACAGCCAGAAGAATCCAACAAAGGTACACAAGTCGTAAAGAAAAAGACACAAAAGAGTACAAAGAGGAATAGGAAGATATCAGACTGATTAAATGAAAGACAGAAAACCCATTTACTTGTGGATAAATAACGCAAATGCAAAAACTGCTCTTCCACTTTGTGCTACTTGTAGATTTCCCAAATTAGGTGTTGCATTATATCACATGTTTTGGTTGAAAAACCCTCAAAGAGAACCAACAGAAATCCTCAAAAATCAGCATAAAACCACACAACCAAGTGGAGGTAAAATCATACCAGACAAGAGCCTTGAGTAAAAGATGGAGATATTAGGGGAAAAGGAAAACAAACAAACAAATTCTTGTAGAATAACAATGTTTGCACATTGCATTTATCAGAAACTACTTAAAACATACTATAAAAAAAGGACAGTGAAACCTCATTCAGATTTCAGCTTATTTGCCAATTCTTGCTCCTGTTTATATAACAGTTGCACAATGTATTTTCTTCTGCTCTACAGCAAATATCATGTTTGACTTGACATTCTTTGGTAATTTCTGAAGGGAGAAAGACTGGGATAATTTAGATTTATTTAGCAAAGAAATAGCTTACATCTTTGTGAAGAGATACTTCTATTCCTCAACTCTGTCAAAATATATTTGCTGTCAGCTTGTTCCAGTTATTGAAATAGTAGCATCACGAATCATCATTCATTCTTTCTACCTCTCTTTATATACAGAATTACCAAAGAGTTTGGACATTCTCTCCAAAATCAGAGCCAAAAGTTATTTCTGTGCTGTCATTTGGGCCTCCATGCTAACATGACACATCTTTCTTCTGCTCTTCCATTGTGCTGGTGTCTGCATGTGAATTGCAGTAGTGTTGTGGATATCACTGGTGCAGCTAAAGAAGTAGCTGCTAATGCTAATATGACTGTATCACAGCAGATCAAGCAGCAGACAATATCCTTGAAGTTGCCAAACTTCTTAAAGGTTCAGTTCAAAAATGCACACTAAACAAAATTATTTGCTGTTCCTGGCTCTATATATTCATTTCCTGTCTTAATGCCATGGAAGAAACTCTCTGATACAGAGGTTACAAGCTGTTACCACTCCCACTCCATCCCCACTAAAATATCATACCTAGCACCAAGAATGCAGAAACACAAGTATACTACTTGCCCTGACCGAAAAAAAAAAAAAACAACCCACATGAAAATCACATACAGAATGGTATAAAAAATCGTTCCTGATGTTTTTTGGAGTGAAGCTGTCTGGAACTAAAATTGTCACACATATGAACTTTGTACAACCTCTCTGAGATTTTCTGTGCTGATGATGAGAGTTACAGGAATATCGTGATTCATCTCAAAGCACTGAAACATGATGGTCTTGCTCACTTTGTTACAAGCACGCATAGCCATGCTTCCACTGACAAATCTGCGAGTGTGTAGAAATAATTTGAAGGGGGCAGAGAAAGCCCTACACTTCTCAAAGAAGATTAAGTGGGGGTTGCACTTAAAGGTGGAGCAATCTCTTGAACTTGATTGTAGAGATTAATTACAGTCTTGAATTCTTTAGAGATACTGTAGTTTTATCTGACAAATGTCAGGACAGAATTTGAATGCTTTGCTGTGATGGACCAAAATAATCTCTTTGCAAAAAGTAGCACTGCTAATGAGAAAAGTTGCTTTTTAAAATTTTTTTCTTTTTTTTTTTTTTTTTAATACAGACTCTTCTCTTCAGAATCATAATAGAAGAGGCTGAAAGCTTTACTCACTTGATTTGCTCCATGTTTTTATTCAAAAATACTATGGCAGTTCCACAGTCTCATATTTCTCTTCTCATTATACAATTAGAAATAATTAATATTTTAATAGTGAAAAAATGCAGAATTATTCTTACTGGAAATGATGTTCTGTGGAGTATAATCCCAGCATTGTCACAGGAGATTCAGATAACAACATTACCTCTTATAGCACACTTAACATGTGAATAACCTTTGAACAATGCTTTTAAGGTTTTGTGTAAATTTGAAAATGTTTGATTTAGATGGTGCATTTCACTCAGGCCAAACCTAGGTGGTAATGTTGGGAACATTTGTCACAAGTCACAGGAGAAAATACTGGAAGTCACCTATTATGAAATAAAACATGAAGAAAAAACTTTATCTTTGTTTGTGGGTTGTGGGTTTGGGTTTTGGGGTTTTTTTGTGTGTGTTTTTTTTTTTTCTTTTAATTTGTCTTCCACCTGAAAACCCTTTAAATCATTATAATCTGGCAAATTCTATGCTTTAGGAAAAAAAAAAATCCCTCACAGTTTTCTAAGTGATTCATGAACATTTTAATTTTAGAATGTGGCATTTAATTTTGTGAAAGATGGTCTGTTCCATACATGTTTCAGCTAAGGGGTTTTAGAGTTCTGTAAAAAGTTTGCTATGTTTTCTTCTCACAGCATGTGACTGAAGCAGTGTTGAAATTTTTTCTTCTGTCTGCTTTCCCAGATTCCTGCTGTCAGAGCTCCCATAGGTAATACAAAGATGCTGAAGGGTAAACAACTAATAATCCCTCAGAAGGAGCTTAGAAAGTAGCGGTAACTGAGGTGAAGAGCTCAGAGACAAGCGGGGACTGCAACTACAGTATAGCACTGAGTGAAAGCGAGAACCTGGACTGGAATTGGAGAGGTAGACACCTGAACTGGAGATAGTAACTGACAGAACAGATTGGAGGTGGTGGAGAAAGAAAGGTGTGTAATTGCCACCTTGCATCCTCAGGGATCCAAGAATAGAATCTGTAATTGAGCACCCTGTCAAATAGCTGCTATCCCCATTATGCAGATAAGACTAAATGACATCTAAATTTGAAAGAAATCAAAAATCGTTAGTATTGGCAGAGAGAGAAATCATGTTTCCTGACTCCTACATTTATACATTTGCACGTATTTTCCAGTACCTGCTCTGAGTAGATATTGAAAGCTTCATCTGTTACTTCTGTGACCAAACTCAAGTTGTGGTTAAAGGTTCTGAATATTATTGAGTGGCTGCAGAAAAAAAAAAACAAAACACAGATTTTGTAGATACTAGGTTTCAATTTTCATTATCATAGAAAGGCAAGACATATAAATGCCATTTCAACCTACAAAGTATATAAGAAGTAAATATTGTAAAATCAACATATGACATTCACTGGTATTCAGATGAGACCTTCAGAGCTTAATAAATGTCACTCTGACAAAATTGCTTATTGCTAAGTCTTTTTCTCCTAAATGCTGTGCACTTTGTTGTAGGAGTGCAATATTTGCTTTGCCTGAGGTAGGTGGAAAGGATCAGCTCAGGTATTGATGAAGAAAGAAATTCTAGCTACAGTCAGATGTACGAAAAAGAATGTGTAGGTTGTACTAGACCATCTCAAAACTTCCCTTTTAAGTTCAACTACTTTGTTGTTCTGTAACACCCAAACCTTCTAAACACTTTCCCAAAATTTGTACATGCTGTTTGGTAATTTGATTCTCATTAGATTCAAGACTAGCAGTTTTCTAGTTTTTATAGTTAATAATGCATCTTCTAATGTCTGAGGAAGAGGAGATTGAAGAAGGGGTTAAGTAGAACAGGTCACTTGGTTGTTAGACATAGGTATATATCAGTCCTGTGCTATGAGGAAAGACATATATTAAATTCAACATTATTACGACTTCATTTGTCATTATCAATGACTGTTTCCCCTCTTCATAGCTTCTTCCAATCAGAACTTGTGTGCTGTGGACAATACCTGTAGCCTACTAGGTGATTATAACTAAACGCTGGCTTTGTATGATTATTTCATAGAGTATTTTCTCCTTGGTTCTCACTTTCTCAAAGAATAGTTTCAACACTGACTTAATAACAATGATCATACCCATTGTTAGTGACTTTCAGATGCTATGCTTGTTTCTATCCATTCCGGTCGACTGCTTTTGTTATATCAGAAAGCCACTCCCAATATTGTGAAAGATGTATGTACACGCAGAGTTTGAGCATTCTGTGGTCTTTTCGTTACCAAATTTCTGCATGCTGCAGCACTTGAAATTCTGTATTATTTTCATACTGTAGATTTTTTTCAGGAAGGATGAGTGTTTATGCTGGGAGGTACAAAGCCTCAAATGGACTTCTTAATTAGGAGCTCAATGACCGCAGCATGCTTAACTGAAATATTATTGAATTCTGGAGACATACTACTGAGGGAGATGTTGGACAATTTTAGCTCTCTGGAAGAACTTTGCCACAGAACAAAATAATGTGAAATAACATTAAAGAAAACTGTCTTTCTCTTCACATTTGATCTGAAAGAAACCAGTCCTTCTGTTGCAAAGTGCTACCTTACACTCTTTTGTCACTGTGATCCTTCTGGTTTTCCTGAATTACCTATTGGCTTTCTCTTGTGTAGTAAAAGTGGAACAGTTCTACTGTTGCAGACAAGAAATATGCAATAAAAATCAACAATATAATTGCTAATTCTGCCCCCCTCCCTTTTTTTTTTTTTTTTTGTACATGAGACATTGATGATAAAAAGATAGTATTATTGCATGTTACATTTATTATATGTGGCATTTAGCATTATGTATTGGAATATTTAATGGTAATAAAAAGGTAAACTCTGTAAAGGAAACGAAAATGAAAATTTTATGGTGTGTGAGGCAGAGCAAAAGCTTACTGCAGACTTCTTAGAAAAATCTCTTTCAAGGGTATGTCAACAGATTGAGGATTTGCTATTTGCAGCAATTTAAATTCTTAGGCCTATAAATGTTTTATGACCTCCCTCTACGAGCACTCACAGGCACTCACAGCCAGAAGGAGGTAATGCAAAATTGATCTGTGTATTAAAACTGCTGAGCCAAGCAGAAATCCAAGAATCACAGTGATTGTGCATTGATGATTCAGTTGGCCTTCACAGAAATTTTTTTTTTTAATGTAAAAAAAAATTAAAATCTGTTAAATGTAAGCTTCCAAAATATTTTTCTATCTATTCTATTTTTCAGTACTTTGAAGTGTCAAGACTGGGATATTATAGAGAAACTCTTACCTTTCTATAATCATGTTTTCCAATTTCGAATTAGGCTCAAAGCAACACTGTTATTAAGTATTGGGTTAGATACAATGCAATGGTGACTTTTCAAAAAAAGAAGGAAAATAAATGTACACTCTTTCAACTCTGATTATTATATTAACATTAATGATATAGGGATGTATAGTAGTTCAAAACCCAACATAACAGAGTGGATCTTGAGTATGTTGGTTTTGAAACTGGCCTCATTTATTTACATAGAAAAGGAATCATAGTAATTTTTGTTGTTTTAAGTATATCTGCCATTATTACACTGCAGAACATTGTAATGCTTAAACTTTTCAAAACCTTTCAAGTTTGGGCTAACTTTTCATTAATTTCCAGTGGAAACAAATCACAAAATTTTACATAAAGTGTTGTTTAAGATTTTTTTAAAACTCTGGAACTAATACAGGTAAGTCGATGCTCATTCAAATACACTAAAAAAAACTAAATATCCCTGAACAAAGGTAATTACACATCAGACTGGATTTGGTGCTCAGTTTTCAGTTACTATTGTTACATACAATATTTATATCTAGAAAATAACAATTTATACACTTGAAGTTGCATATATAGGTAAATATTGGGTGATGTTACATATAACAGTGTGATATTTGACAAACATCAGCCAAAAACCATCTTGTAATGCAAAGTTAGAATTTGCCATGAATTTTACTATTTCAGTGTTATGGTAATTTTTGTGCACTAAAGACTTTAAAATAATCCAAAGCTCAACATTTAAGATCCCAAATTTAATGGCTTTTTAATTTTTTAATTAAAAATAATATATGAAGGTAAAATAAAGAGAGGGGGGGAGCTTTGTGTAGCATTTTGTGTCTTGCAGAAAAATCCTCTAGTTAGATACTGCAGGTTTACGATCTTGTTAATCATAAAGATTTTACTGCAGTGTCAAATTTTCGTGGAATGTAGTCCTTGTGAAAAACATTCCTAAAAAATTATCCTGTCTGTATATTTATGTGGAAACAAAATGAGTCTAGTTTAGAAAGATGTGTTAATAACTTTAAACAACGGTGACAACACTACATTTCATTGTGTTCCCAAGTAAGCTTTCACTTGAATGGAGTCTGAATTCAGGGGTCATGGCCCTCAACTGCTCAGAATGATTAGTATTACTTTTATGATTTGAATCCTCACCACTTTTGTCCTTTAACCTGACTGTGTAGCACAGTTGCAAGAACCACGGAATGGTAGGGATTGGAAGTGACCTTGAAAGATCATCTAGTGTAACCTCCCTGCTGGAGCAGGATCACCATTCACAAAAGAATGAATCCAGGGGGGGTTTTAATATCTCCAGAGAGGGAGACTCCACAACCCCCTGAAGCAGCCTGTTCCAGTGTTCTTCAACTTCACAGTGAAAAAAAATTTTTCTCATGTTTACATGGAACTTCCTATACCTCAACTTCCACCCATTGCCCCTTGTTCTGCCATTAGGCATCACTGAGCAGAGCCTGCCTCCATCCTCCTGGCACTCAAGCTTATATTTATAAACATGAATGAAGTCACCCCTCAGTCTCCTCCTCTCCAAGCTAAAGAGCCCCAGCTGCCTCAGTCTCTTCTCGTAAGAGATCATTTTTTGGCTCTGTGATGGACTCTCTCAAGCAGTTCCCTGTACCTGTCAGAAATAGGCATAATATTCCAGATGCAGCCTCACCAGGGCAAAATAGAAGGGGAGCAGAACCTACTAATGACATCCTTTCTAATACACCCCAGAATGGCATTGGTCTTCTTGGCCACAAAGCACATTGCTTCCTCATGGTCATACTTCCATCCACTAGACCCCTCAGGTCCTTTTCCCCTTCACTGTTTTCCAATAGGTCAGTCCCAAACTTGTACTGATCCATGAGGTTGTTCTTTCTCACGTACAAGACTCTACACTTGCCTTTGTTGTTCTTCACTAAATCTCTCCCTGCCCAACTCTCCAGCGTAAGACTAGCTGAATTGCAGCACAACCTTCAAGTGTGTCAGCCACTTCACCCAGATTCACCTAGTTCAGGTCACACAGGAATGCATCTGTGAGGGTTTTGAAACTTTCCAGAGAAGGAGACTCCACAACCTCTCTGGGCAGCTTGATCCAGAGTTCTGTAACATTCACAGGAAGACAGTTTCCTGAAGTTCAAGTGAAACTTCCAGTATTTTAGTTCATAACCATTGTCCATTGTCTGCTTCTTGGACAAAAAACGAAATAGTTTGGTATTCGCAAGACAAATCAGAGTCATTTAACAAAACCAACCCAGTAGACATGGATGTATAGAGACCAGGACGGGAGAGAGAGAAAACAATGAGGTAGAAGTTGGCAACCTAGTAACAAAGAATGAGTGTTAGGTGTTGACTCATGTTATCTGCTGTAAGACTGAATGTTAGTAAACAATGGATTCAAGAGAATATTTTTTTCTTACAGGTTTTGACATTTCTGTATTGAAAATGAACTTTCAAGTTTCCTTATGTAGTGCACTGATGATAGTTTGTGAAGATGTACAATATACATAGAAAGATGAAAGTTCAAAACAAAAAGGTCTTTGAATTTGGTGAAAAATAAAATGAAGAATTGCAAGTTATGTACCTAAATCTTGTAGAAGAGGTGTGAGAACTTTCAAAATGCCATGTAAATTCCACCACATTTTTTTTTAAAATCACAGGGTTATAACTCTTTAGAGATTGCCAACAGTGTTTTCTATATGTAAGATTTAAAAAGAAAACCATCTTCTAGCTCTCTTTTTAATCTATTTTCAGAGCTAGGACTAAAACAAGCCCCTGAAAGACTTCTCTGCAAGATATGTCTGTTTGTTGTAATTCTGATAACTTTTTTATCACCAATAAATGTATTTTTCCTAACAAGTGAGCCTTAGAATGTGAGTAGACTGCATTATATAGAAATGTTTTGTCCATCTTTGCAATGATTGAAGAAGAGGTTTGATCAGTCTTGCTGGATAAAGTTTCAGACATCAACATTTCTAAATAGATGTTTTTCTTACATCTTGATAAAAACAGAATATAGAAAGGGCTTTAGAATATTGTACTCAGATTTTGGCCACTTCCTCATTAGCCCTGGAAACTCTAGAAATTCTCAGACTTTGGTAATTTAAGAGCAGATTTGTAACTGTGTATTCTAAAATATTGTTATTATGGTTATTACTAGAATTATTATTTGTCCCATTTTTAAGTTTGTCTCCCTCCTGAAGAAATAGTCAGAAATTTGACCCAAAGCTTACATATGGTTTGTTCTTCAGACATCTTTTAATCCTTGGCAGTGGCATGTTTAGGATTCAGCAAAAGTTGAGGGCATAGTTCTGGAAAGAATACACTGCTTATCAGAGAATTGCTTCCTTTTGAAAAGACTTCTAAGATCATCAAGTCCATTAAATCATGCTCCAAAGCCCCATGTCTACACTTCCAGGGATAATTACTCCATTACCTCCCTGGGCAGGCTGTTTCAATGCCTGATCACTCTTCCAGTAAAGGTTTTTTTCTAGACTTGGCCTTCTCTGGTGCAACTTGAGGATATTTCCTCTAGTTCAGTAATGTGATACTAGTCAGAGGAGAACAACTTGTGCCTCACTGCAATCTTCCTTTAGATAATAGTAGAGTGCTCCATTTCTTTAGGCAAAACAACCTTAATTTCCCTTGGCTGCTCCTCATAAGACACTCTGTTCCTGATATAGGGCAGGATGCTGTTGGCCTTCTTAGCTACATGGGCACACTTGTGGCTCATGTTTGACCAGCTGCAAACCAGGACCTCCAGCTCTTTCTCTGTTGGGCAGTTTTCCAGCCACTCTGCCTCAAGCCTGTAACATGGTATTGTTGTGACATAAGTACAGGATCTGACACTTGGCATTTTAAGGAGGTCATATTATTGGCCTTGGCCAATCAGTCCAGCCTGCCAGGTCCTCAGATGTTGATATCTGCAAACTTATTGAGGTAATTGATAAAGATGTTAAACAACACTGGCCATATATAGCAGTCAGATATGATTGCAATATATGAATTTGAAGATTAATATAGTTTATTCATTTTGTTATTCAGAAACCCGCTACCAACCACTGTTTTTAATAATGATGGGTTCTTTGCATGGTCATGAAAACATTATACAAAGGGAGATAAACAGGAACACTTAAGAACATAACTAGCAACAGTATAACAAATACCAAACATGAAACTGGAAAGAGATTTTCTGGTTTCTTTGCACTTCTTGCCCACCTTGGGGCTTGAGAGGTCTCTTTCTGCTGCTAAGGCAGAAAATACTCAGATTCACTTGAGAATTTACAGAATCTTGCTAGAGATTTGTCAGGAGGCTTTTGAGTGCTTATTCAAATGTAATCCTTCTGGATTTCCAGGGCTGCACTATAGCATCAGATAATGCCCAAAACACACGAAGGGAGTTGCTGTCAGTGATTTCAGAGCTGTTAGAGCTTTTGAGCTCCTATAGACTCTTTTCTCAGGAAGCTGGGGATATAGCACAGTCTCTGACCTGATTCCTCTTGAACTCCTGATAGCTGGAGACTTGTAGAGGGGTATACAGGATACAGTGAGATGGCAACAAAGAGCATGCAGAAGAGAAACAATGGCAGTAGCAGCAGGCACCAAAACAACGGCAGAGCAGAGCATGCAGCAAGAGAGCCTTGTGTTACCTGCTCATCTCCTTTTATCAATGCATGCCCTAGACTGATTGACTTTTGGACATAGATCAGCCAATCAGAACGGCACTTTGCCAATTCTGACCATATTAGGTGAAACCAGGGCTTTTGTTTTCCATTCCTGTGGTTGCTCCTCCCAGCATAAAAGGTGGGGGAGCAGACGAACATGTCTGGGCAAGCCAGGACATGTTCAGGCCTATTCAGACCCGCCATGACACCCTAATACAGAGCCCTGGGGTACAACACTTGTAATTGGCCACCAACTGAACTTAACAGTAATTTGAGAAGAACAACAGCTTTCTTACTGAAAGGGGTCACGGGAACTGTATCAGCAGTAAAACATCAATGTTAGGGCACATAAATGAGTTTTGCATACATTGTTGCATGTCAGTGCTCATGGGTAGTCTTGAAGAAATCTGTCAAGAATAGGCAAAACTTTTTGTGGGCACCTAGTGGTGGAAAACATCAATCTCTTTCTGAAAAGCTGCCAGTGAATATTATGGAAAACATCAATCCCTTTCTGAACAACTGCCAATGAAAATTTGAGGGATTCTGCAGCTCTTGGATCAAGATTCAGTATCAAAATGCACGACATTACCTTGTAAGGCTCTAATTACATAGAATTTTCAACCAAAGCAACTTCTCAGATTTTTTTCCTCTGTGACAATATCAAAATATTCATTTTCATCAATTATGTGTTCAGGGCAAAAGGTTAAGTATTTCAGGTTAATTCAAAACTTAACTTCAAGGTGTTTGGTTTGTGGTTT
>VWZI01008694.1:20098-45271 GCA_013396835.1 Psilopogon haemacephalus | reverse complement strand
TTTTTTTTTTTTTTTTTTTTTTTTTTTTTTTTTTTTTTTCCTTCACCATCCTATTTACACAGCTTTTATTAGGTAGAATTTACTTTTTTTTTCCTCCCCTTTGGTACATTGCATATAATTATATTTTAGTAGATAAAGAATAACTTAACATGTGAAGACTCTTTTCCAAGAAAAAAAAATGCTGGTACTACATTGATTTTTATGTACTGTGATGGCTTTTTCATTTAAAAGGGCATGCAGATATATTTTATTCATAGAAACTTTTACAATTTCATCCAAGAAAAATCTCACCTTTTTGAATACTTATGGTTTGAGGGCTGAATAAACCCTCGTTAATAGTTTTACTTACATAAGTGTAAACTGCTGATGTTTTTAGATCATGTTACTTTGCATTTAAACATAAGAGCTTGAAAACCCTAGTTGTATATCCTGAAAACTGCTTGTTTTTCAGGAATAGATTTTCTGACTACTCAAAATTTTAAATTGTGGCTTTTTATAAATGCTGTGCTAGATCGAAAAGGAAAGAATAGAATAGATGGATCAAAGTATTTATAAGGGTATGAGTACTTCTTCAAGTAAAGAGCTTTCCTACAGAATAAATAATTTTAATCTCCTCTCCCTCTCTTCTCTTATCATCATTAGCCTTTTCCTAAGAGAAATAAAAACTGCAAGGGATTTAGTCTTTTAAGGCAGTCACTTTTATGGAGCTAGTTGGGAATTGATTTGCTTCTGGGAGGTGGTAAGTACTTCACTTTTTTCATCACTGCTTTTTCTTATGCTCTCTAATTTAACTATCTTTAATTTAATTAGTGAATTTTCTTGTCTTTCTCTTCATATTCTCTCCCCAGTCCCACTGGAGTCAGAAGTGAATAGGTAGTTGTGTTGTGTTTTGCTGCTGACCAACATCAACCCACCACATTGTGCAAGGATCTAAATAAGCCACCTTGCAGCTGAGCACAGTCATGTCAGGAACTGAGAATCTATTTCCTCCTTCCCCTAACGCCTCATGTTTTTTTCTTGCTCTGTTGTTTGTGCATTCGTTTAGTGGCAGTACAGGAAAAAAATCAGGGACTATTTTCCTATTATTTTATTTTTACTTAAAAAAACCAACCAAACAAAAAAAACCCCACCGCACCAACCCCACAAAAAAAACCCAAAACAACCCAACAGTCCATGCCCAGACTTTGTCTGCAGTCATATTTGTGTTGGCCTGAATTATTTTTATTGACTCTCATTTATGACTTTGTTAACTGATGAACAGCAAGTTTGTACCATATAATCCTGTTTTGGGGATCTGGTGGAGAAGGATACGTTCAGTTAGAAGGCTTCTGGGCCAGACACAATGACAAGAATGAAGATATGTGTTTCTTACTGACAGAGTTTGCCTTTGATTGAATATCCATGCAGTCCATCCACACGAATCCTATCTGGAGTACCGTGTCCAGTTCTGGTGCTTACAACTTAAATGTTGAAGTGGGTCCAGGTGTGGGCCACAAAAGTGATCAGAGGGTTGGAACAGTTCACTTATGAGGACAGACTGTGAGAGTTGGTGTTGTTCAGCCTGGAGAAGACTCCTGGGAGATCTTATAGCTCCTACCAGTACCTGGAGTGGGGCTGCAAGAAACCTGGAGAGGGACAATTTACAAGGGCTTGTAGTGACAGGACAAGGTCGGACAGCTTGAAGCTCAAGAAGGGTAAGATTTAGAGTAGGAAGAATGTTTTTAAAATGAGGGTGATGAGGCACCAGAATACCTTGCCCAGGAAGGTCATGGATGCCTCCTTCCTGGAAGTGTTCCAGGCTAACTTGGACAGGGCCTTGAATAACCTTGTTTGGTGGAAGGTGTCCCTGTCTATGGCAGGGGATATGGAACTAGATCATCATTAAGACCCCTTCCAACCCAAACTATTCTATGGTTTGATGATTCTATGATTCATCACATATAGAAGCGGGACTTCTATAACCTTCAGAACCAGGAATGAGGAATAATACAGAAAGAACGTACTAATCTTCAACCACTTGATGATGTAGTAATTTAGAAAATATTGACATATCTTAATACGATATGAAGAAATCTCTGGTTTTCCAGTTTCCAAAACACTAATTCCTGTTAAGCTTTGCACAGTTTAACTAACTGCCTAAATGATGCCAGTTTGAGGAATCTGTTAGCAGACATCTAGAATATTTCTGAAACATGGAGAGAACAGACAAGAGACAACCTGCAGCCTTCAGGTGGCTTGTGGAAAAGTAGTTAGCCTCAGGCAAGGTATTTAATCTGTCAGAATGAGGTTTGCTTTTCATCTATAAACAGAAGGCAGCATTTGAGACCACTAAATAGGAGATTCAGACATGTACCTGTTCTTTTCATTATGATTGAGCTCGTTGATTTAGGGAATTGTAGTGAACTTCTCCAAAATTTTTATGCTGGGGAATAAAGACTCATAACATACTTATCTTGAAAGAGGAGGTGTTTATAGAAATAGATGTGGGTTAGTTCCTGAAGGATTTGAGTTCTGTGGTTTTATTTTTATCTGTTTGTTTTTATGGTACTTTCTGTAAGGTTCAGTGTCTTTAAGGCAATTTAGGATATATAGATTTCTTAAGCTTCTGAGAATACCTTGATTTCCCTTCTGTCCCTGGCTTTGACTATGTGCTATGTCTTTCTTCATTGTTTGAATCATGAGTAGAGGTAGTAAGAGCAACTCACATATTGATGAATTCTAAATGAACCCTGTCTTTCCCCAAACCTACCCCAGCAGTAAGAAGAGAGCTCCAGAATTGCAATGAGTTTTCTCACCACATAGAGTTATGCACTTTGGCACATAAAACTGGAAAAGGAGGAGAGTCAGATTCTTAATTAACAAAAAAAGTCTGAAGTTATATCAAAGAATTATCTGTAAATTATGCCACCCCCTTGAAGAAGTGAGTTCTTCATATTTAGTTCTTTAATACACATGGCTTTGCTGCCTATTTCAAATAGAGATATCAAAAAGGATATTGGAACAGTAACATTAAAAAGCAACAGAGAAATCCACAGTTGGAACTTGTGTTGTCGACATGTTGTTTTGGGCAGACTCCTCAGATTTTTACTTCTCACTTCTATGCATAAATGATAATGTCAATAAAATATTAAGAAGATTTTTTTTCCAATTTTTTTTCTTTTAAAAAAATCCATTCACTACGTGTTTGGGTTCTCTGTGTTTGTCTTGTAACACCACCACCAACTGTCTACACCAGCCAGTACTTTCTATTTGATAACTAAAATCTCTGTGAGATTATCTTTGTCAGATTTTAGTTGGAGTCATAATGTATTTAAGTATCTGAAGTATTTATCAAATATTAATATGCCTGTGTTTCATACTAGGTACCTTACTAAATCTTAGTAAAGATGAGGGGGTTTTTTTGTTTGTTTTTTTTTTTTACTTTTACTATAGTAAAAAATAAGATCAGACTTCTAAGTAGGTCAAATTATGCTACTCTTTGTTCTTCCAGTCTATTCTCAGAGGGATTTCTGGACAACCCACTAAAGTGGACATTTGTCTGTATTAAAAAATGTTATAAATACTGTTATAAATACTCAAATTTGATATGCGGAAATAGGAAAATATTAAACTTTATTAACACAAATATCCACAACAAACAAAATGAAAAAGAACACCCCAGAATTATGAAGTATTTACAACTTATTGGAGGTTTGAATACCCAGTTTGGAATTATTTACACAAAATTTTGTGAGAGCAATTTAGGGAGGGAGAAAGAAATATAAATATATATATTCCATGGACAATTCAAGTCGGAGTGTGAGGAGCAGCAATTGCTGCTTCCAGCCACAAGATGGATTCCCTTTTGCCTTGGAATAGAACTGTTAATGGGAAACCATTAATTAATAGCCAGGTTTACTCACAAAGTAATGTCTGATCAGTCCAAGATGCTGTGTCGAGTCAATAATCATGGAATTTATAATCCCAAATTGTGTTCTCAGTACAACCACAATCAAAGAAGGTAGCAGGAGTCAAGTGTGCTGCCAAAACCCAAAGTAAAGGGTGGGAACCACGTGTCCTCAAGCTGGTAGTTGGCAACACAATACCCAACTTGCAGGCAGAGAACAGAGCCCAAAAGCAAGTAAGCAAGGCCCTCCCAGAGCAGACCACTTCAATCACCCCTCGAGACAAAACAGACCACTGGCAAGAATGAAATTTGAGACCTAGCCAGTCAAACATGGCCCTAGTGTCGCAAACAAGTCTTGGCCTGTTTCAACCCAGAAGAACACACTCTTATACTTAAATATTAACTTTAATTAATTAAAATAGCACATTTTTATCAATTAAAGAATAATTGAAATTACAGTATGACATATAACGTAACATGTATCTCAATAATGACATTAACTATATCATGTTTATTATTAACAATAAAACACATTTTACTACGAATACTTTTTTACTTAATAGTGAGGTGAGTGTACAAAAGTTATTTATTTTCAATGTCCAAAATACAACATTTGTTTGAAAAATAACAATAATCATGCTTTCCTCCTTAGTATCATGATGAGTTGCTTAGATATCATCTGATAAACTATTATTTTAAGTGTATCTGTGACCTTTCTTTTTACTAGATTGAAAATTAAGAGGATGGCAGATCCCTCATGTTATTATACAGTAACAGAGCTCCAGATATGGTTATTAAAAAGTTCACTGTTACAAATGGTAATAAGTGTGATTGCTACAGTTGATGACTAAATCCTAGCACCATTGTTTAAATTGAATCTCACTCTACAAATAGAACCATTGATTTTCTTAGAGGTGGTACCTGAAGAAAACATCTGCACAATTCAGGTTTAAGACAGGACAACTGAGGAGCTCTGGTGTGCTAGAAGAGTGGAGCAATAAACATTAGAGATATCTGTCTGTGAATTAGTTTTCTTATTGCATTTGGTTGTATGTATAATATGTATTGCATAAGTTTATACTTTTGAATGCAAATTATACTGCTTCTCTTTAGGGACATCTATTATGACCATTAGTATTTTAATAATTTCTATATCTTCTGGAAGAGTAGATATCAGCTATTCTTTATCTTATTCAGCACTGAGTTATTTGGATTTGAACCAACAGCAGAAGCCATACCCCTCTGTAATTATGGCTATTTGATCAATGATCATGATATTTTTAAATTCTATGTGCTGTAGAATATGAAAAAAAAAAAAAAAACAAACCCACACTTTTAAGGCTTGCCCTTTACAAAATTAAGAAATTAAAAATTAATATGATTCAGAATCACACAACTGCAGTGAGAAATTTTCAGTTATCATTTCAGCTAGTAAAGGGCAATAGTTCTCCCTGACCTGTTCCCCTCTCATACTGAGAATCTAGATTTAACATTTTAATAGTGCCTTGAGATAAAAAGATACATCTTGTCAAGAATGTCCAAACACAGTTATTTGTGTAATAGGCTCAAAATCTGGAAGGAAGTTGCATTAATATGTCCATCAGTAACACAAAATGGACTCACTTCCCAATAAAGTTCTCTATAATATGCATATATGTATATGTATATATATATTTCATAAATATATATATATGTATTTGTATACATGTCACAGAAAGCTTCTCTATATTTTTCAGCTATCCAGGCTGCTTGTGACATACAAAACATGACCAGATCTGAAAACTCATCATCTCAAGATCAATCTCAGAACTTAACAGTCATCACTGAACCAGTTCTTCTTTGTCACATCCTTTACAGATTTCAGCTCCTTTCTTTCTTTTTTACTGATACTTAGTGCAGCGATTCCACATATGGACTGCAAGTGTAATAGAAAGAGACAACAAGGTAATTTTTCTTGGTTTATTTGCTCATGCTGATCCCCACAGACTGGAGACATGTTTGGATAGCTGAGTTGTTTTGACTAAAAAGATGAATGATGAAGCATAATTATTCTTCCTGATTTCTCATCTTTTTTTTTCATTAATTTCTTGAAGGGAACTCTTGCCAATTTATTTGTTCTTATCTACATAAACTGCTGAGTAATTTGAATGGGATAAAGAAAGGGGGCAAGAAAAGTGAGTTATTATTGCCTTAATTTCTCCCTTGGCCAAGAAAGCATATTTCTATGTGGATGTACATAGTCCTGTGTTCTGTGCACCAGTGAAGATAGGAAAGATGCAAAAGTACTAAGAATAATAATCCCCTAGAGAAAGAAAGACATGTTTAAAATTCACCACAACTTTGTTTTCTGAAAAGATAAAATCCTTAAATATTTCTTACAGAGTAAGCATACTGCTTGAAAAACAACTTTTCTGCTGTCTTTGTTTTCCTAGAACCAGGTGTTTTGATAAAAAGTCCATGAAGAAAATGGATATACTTAATTCTACTTTATAGTTATTCCTAAAATTCAGAAGGAAAACTCTACAGGTTTTGATTTACTGGTTTCTATTCATAAGTTTGTTTTGGCTATTCATTTTTTGTTTATTTGTGTTAATACTACAGAGGATGTTTCCATGAGAAAATATTTCATGTGATTCTTCAATAAAGGAAGAGCTAATTTTCAAGGGTGAGGTGATTGCAGCACACCATCAGGAAGAATCTATTAACAAAAATATTAAAATTAATAAACAAAATTTCCATCCATTTTGAACTTTTATTTTTGAAGGTAAGAATTTAGCTCTAAATTCAGGGGCTCTGATCAAAAACTTTAATTGATATTTGTAGTTTTTAATCGTTATGGGAAAAATCTGTTAAAGAATAAATGTAGAAGTGGAATGTGTAAGATTTCTCCTGAGAGGGAACCAAAATATGATTTCTTTAGAAAGGAAATCTATCCCCTCAAAAACAACTTTACAGAGTAGAAATGTTCACAATGGTCTTAGCATTTTATAATGATCTGACCTTTATTATCTGCTATTGTTCTACTAAGGAAAAGTGTAATCCTAATGACAAAAAAAACCCGCCAAAAACCAAAATAACAACAGTCCAGCAGACTGGGTAGTTTAAGACAGTTGAGAGCTAGAAAGCTAGGTGGTAAAATAGAAGTAAAGGAACTATCTTGTGCAGTTTTCTGCATCTTACTTCTTTACTGTAGAAGAATGCCATCTTTACAATTTTTATTGACACAATACTGCTTTTATGACTATTTCTACTTATCACTTGTATGTGACTATTAAATGGGAAGGTAGAGTAGCTCTCTTGGCTCCGAGCTGCATTACCTAATATGCTCATGCTCAGATGGATAAGATGATCTCAACTGAAATAATTAATTTTTGGTTCTGATTTCATTTTTTGAGTATTAAATTAAAGAGTTTAAAAGCCTTTGTAGATATTAATTTACTCCCGTATTTATTCTCATAACAGAAGTCTTGTAATGAAAAAAATGGTTTTGTACTCTGTGTACTAAGCAGAGATTAACACACTGTGAGAAGTGGAAACCCAAGGTCATTCTATGTCAGATTTTGTACAAAGAATAGAAGCCATCTCCCATCTTTGTATGCCTGCATACAACCTAAGCAGATTTGCCTTCCCATCTAAATTTAAATGTAGAAATACTTTCTCTCTTTCACCTTCTAGCGTTGAGATTGCACAGATCAGCACCATAATTTAGAGGTATCAGAACTGTCACACTCCATGTGTCCTGGACACAAATCAAAACAAATTTTTGAAAGAAGCTTAGAGAACTGGACTATCTTGCTGATCTTTAGGTATTCAAGACTTTTGGAGCCAAGCTAGATTATTCTGCTATCTACATTGTGTTACATTTAAGACTTATGGAACCAAGTTGGATTATTTCACTATCTGGATTTCATGTTAAGGAATAGAGGTAATTCCAAGGCCTTTCATACAAATTTCAAGTTAATATTGCTCTCCTTAATATTTGATACTTTTAGATATGTCACGATAGAACATAACAAGTATTTAAGTGATTTATAGCTGTATTTCAAATGCAGACCTGCTCATTCATAGGCAAAAAACAGAACAGAGAAGTGCGAGGAAGTGAAGACATAAAGGAATAGTCTTTATTCTCTCTCTCTCTCTCCCTCTCTTTTGCATTACTTGCTTAACTAGCTTACTGTGGTAAACATTAATTAAAAACTCTTTTGTTTGTTTGGTTTAGTATTTTTATTTTTTTTTAGAGATGTAAATATTGATAGTCATGCTTGTAACTTTCCACTTACTGCTTGCCTGCTGTCACTGATGTATCATATATTTCAGAATAGCATTTTTAAAAATGGCTTTTGGCTCTGAGAGAACTGTAAAGCTAACCTCATGCCAAAAGAGACATTAGGATTTTCATGGACAGAGATACTTCTGAATGAAAAAGTATCAAACACTAACTCAATCTGCCCAGAAAGAAAAAAAGATACTTTTTGTTGTTTTTTTTGTTTTGTTTTGTTTTGTTTGGGCCTAAATCAAATCAATAAATACTTATATTTTTAATTATAATTCTTTATTCTTTTAAGTAGAAGCAGAATGTACTTCAGTACAACTCAATGTATTTCATGCTACTTTGAAGACCTAAGAATTACATTANTTTTAGTTGCTTTGGTTTTGTGTTATTTCATGTCATTTTGTTCTGTTTTTTTGTTTTGTTTTGTTGTTTTTATTTTAATATATGGTTTGTTGTGTGGGTTTTTTTAAACTTATTGTTTGTTTTTGTTTGCAATATATTGCTGCTTAGTTTTCCCCAACAGAGATAACAAAAACACAATGAGGTAAGAATGCTTTGGCAAAATCAAAATATATTTGAGGACAAAAAAATGTTAGGGAAAAAAAATCTTTGTTTATTGGAGTCCCACTTGCTAGCCTGTCTCCATGCCTGTGCACAGAGATTTTAGCTTATCTATTGTATTAATTGTGCAAACTGTTTAAGCACTAGAGGAAAGGGATCCTATTTATGATTGGCAGTTGTTATCACATAAAACATTCAGATAGATTTAATTTTCCTCTGTATTGGCTTTGTGAGAGCCTACTGTGTGTCTTAAGGCAAAAAATTGCTGCTTTTCTGTGAAGTCTCCTTCTCTAGAGACTTTCAAGGCCCATGTGGATGCATTTCTGTGTGATCTGTGATGAACCTGCTTTGGCAAGGGGTTGAACTCAGTGATCTCGAAGGTCCTTTCCAACCCTTACCATTCTATGATTCTATGGTTTCAGAAATGTCCACCTACAGCTCCTGATCCTACCATGTTACATCCTCTAAACCATGATACTGAGCTAACACAGTGGGCAGTACAGAGCTAGAATCTTACACAGAAGTGGCACTTTAAAAGCTACCAAGGCCACATCTTTTCCTTTCCAAGGCTGAGAAATACCACTGGGACTCTGTATACGTGAGTGTATGTGTGTGTGTATATATGTGTTTTATTATCATAGAATCATAGAATTAGTCAGGGTTGGAAGTGACCACAAGGATCATCTAGTTCCAACCCCCCTGCCTTGAATAGGGACATCTTCTTTTCTCGCTTGCCACTCAAGATCCTTTGCTTTCAGATTTGTTCTTTTTCAAGTTTGATGGACAGGAAGTTTTAGGAAAGTCCCCACTAGAAAAGGGGAAACATAACCTCGATTTTCAAAAAGGATAGGAAGGAAGAGATGGGAAACTACAGGCCAGTCAGTCTCACCTCTGTGCCTGGTAATCTCACGGAGCAGATCCTCCTAGAGGCACTACTGAGACAGGAGAATAGTGAAGATGTGATTGGGTCCAATCAGCATGGCTTCACCAAGGGCAGATCCTGCCTGACAAACCTGGTGGCCTTCTATGAAGAGGTCACAACATTAATAGATGAGGGGCAAGAAACTGAGGTCATTTACCTGGACCTGAGCAAAGCCTTTGACACTGTCCTGCATCACATCATGATCTCCAAACTGGTGAAAAATGGGTTTGATGGTTGGACCACCAGATGGATAAAGAACAAGCTTGATGGCCACACTCAAAAAGTGGCTGTCAATGGGTCCATGTCCAGGTGGAGACCAGTGACAAGCAGAGTCCCTCAGGGATCAGTCTTGGGAGTAGTCTTGTCCCCCTCTACTCCGTCCTGGTGAGACCCTCTTGTAATAGGGGCTCCAGAACTGGACTCAGTACTCCAGGTGGGGTCTCACGAGGACGGAGTAGTAGGGGAGAAACACCTCCTTTGACCTGCTGGCCATACTTCTGATACAGCCCAGGATCTGATTGTCTTTCTGGGCTGCAAGTGCACACTGCTGGCTCACGTTGAGCTTCTCATGCACCAGCACCCTTAAGTCCCTCTCTTGAGGGCTGCTCTCCAGCCAGTCACTGCNTCTCTACAGGGCTGCTCTCCAGCCAGTCACTACCCAGCCTGTATTGGTGCCTGGAATTGCCTCGACCCAGATGCAGGACCTTGCACTTGGCCTTGTTGAACCTCCTGATGTTGGCTTGTGCCCACTTCTCCAGCCTGCCCAGGTTCCTCTGGATGCCATCCCTGCCCTCCAGTGTGTCTGCTATATCACACAGCTTGGTGTCATCAGCAAACTTGCTGAGGATGCACTCAATCCCTTTGTCCATGTCACCCACAAAGATGCTGAACAAGACTAGTCCCAAGACTGATCCCTGAGGGACTCTGCATGTCACTGGTGTCCTCTTGGACCCATTGACAGCCACTCTTTGGGTGTGGCCATCAATCCAGTTCTTTATTCATCTGGTGGTCCAACCATCAAACCCATTTTTCACCAGTTTGGAGATCATGATGTGATGCAGGACAGTGTCAAAGGCTTTGCTCAGGTCCAGGTAAATGACCTCAGTTTCTTGCCTCTCATCTATTAATGTTGTGACCTCTTCATAGAAGGCCACCAGGTTTGTCAGGCAGGATCTGCCCTTGGTGAAGCCATGCTGATTGGACCCAATCACATCTTCACTATTCTCCTGTCTCAGTAGTGCCTCTAGGAGGATCTGCTCCGTGAGATTACCAGGCACAGAGGTGAGACTGACTGGCCTGTAGTTTCCCATCTCTTCCTTCCTATCCTTTTTGAAAATCGGGGTTATGTTTCCCCTCTCCCATGTCTGTGCGGCTAACACCACTGTGATAGAGGTATGACCTTGATTTGCTGCATGTTCTCATAGCAGGTTACAAAAGGGCACAGAATGATACAGCATGGACAATGTTAGTGTCTGTCCACTATAACATGAGAACTGCCACCAGACCTGTCAGGGTTAGAGTGATACAGACAGAAACTAACATATTGGTAAAGCATATGTGTAAAATTGATAAAGGGAGTTTGATGCACTAAGCTATTGAAATTTATCTAAATTCGATATTGTTAAACATTCTTAAAGATCAGATGAATTATACATGAAGTATATGGATTATTTGTCCCAGGCAAACAATGGTGACATTTCTGTCTGTCAGTTGGTATGACAAGGTTAGCATGTTTTATTCAAAAGTTTTAAACAGTAAAATGATTTGTATGCTCTACTCTTGCACTGGGCTGCCAGGGAAAGCAAAAACCAACAGAGTTATTATATGACACAAAGTCAGATTTTGAATTTTTTTAAAAATAGTGAAAAAAACAGGATTATTTGTAATATCTTTAAGTCCTCTTGTCGTTTGGTGACTAGAAAAATAAATATTTAAGAAAGGTAAAGAAAAAGGAAACAAGGGAGAAGCCTTCTTCCCTGAAAAGACTGTATAATAAATGGAAAGATTTAAGAACAACAAAGTTACCTTGGTAGATAAAGCCCACGATTTTATATAAATTAAAAGAAACATCAGCTGCAGCAAAACATGTAAACATATAATATGAAAAAATAAAATAAAAATCTCCATTATGTGAAAATTAAAAAAAAAAAAAAAAAGAAAAGAAGAAGAAAATGCTCCTTCTTTGTCACACCTCATGAACTATGTATATTTGGAATCTGGAT
This sequence comes from Psilopogon haemacephalus, assembly GCA_013396835.1. Taxonomy (NCBI): domain Eukaryota; kingdom Metazoa; phylum Chordata; class Aves; order Piciformes; family Megalaimidae; genus Psilopogon; species Psilopogon haemacephalus. The sequence goes on along the minus strand of VWZI01008694.1, from coordinate 33,407 downwards.
TCTGCTACCTGTTCAGAAATCTCTTAACTTTCTAGAGCACTCTTTGAGTCTTCTTTCATTAATGTTAGCCAATGAACATTTTCCACCTGGAAAATAAATTTAATTATTCAGTGAACCGGAGAACAGAAAAATGAGAACGACTTTCTAAAACTGTTGTTCAGGAATTCTTCAAATAGTTTTGAATATTTGATTTATTATCTGCTTCAGGTGTCAGAAAGGGGTAATGGATTTCCCATGTCTCTAATAAGTACCTCAGTGCGTGACACATTCTGTGCACTGAGATGAAAATGCAGGCAGATAAAGCAAGTTTCAGCTTCATCTGCTTCCAGGTTAGCTACTCAACAGCACTGGCAACAAGAGTCAAACAGGACAGGTGGGACTGCTTGGTTTGGTGCAAGCCTGTTTTGTAATCTCTGGCAGGGTATTTTCTGACCTCTATAAGGCATCTCAAACATCTTTGTTATTCTAATGTTTTTAATACTACTTACCAGTTTCTTCATGTTGCTGTCATTAAGAAGGACTCAAGTCTACAAGTGTTATGACATTCCAAACACTGCTACAGTTTCACAAGAAGCACACATGGTCCAGTGATAATACAGATCACAATAAGCTGATGAAGTACTTGCCCCTTTATGAGAGTCAAGAGAAGAGAAAGAGTATCACAAGATTTAAGTAATGAGCCATATCAAGTAATTTAGGATTTACTAGTCTAGCATCTTGTTTCTGACAGTGTCTAATGGCTGCCTAATGACCTTCTGTTGTAGAACACAGATTATTTTAAAATATAATTCCTGAAAATACTGTCTTTAGTTTGTTTGAAATTTGGAAGAGTAGGTTGATTATGGATTGAAAATTTAGCTAAAATACTATACGTAGAAAAATTACTTGTTTTAACAATGTCAGGTGAATTAATGAATGATCAGAAGTGTTTATAAACAAGAGTTGCAGTTCAGCAGATTTTGCACTAAAAACAATTGCTCAGTTTTTGTGAAGGATACTAGTTCAGAACTCAAGTAGATCAAACACTATTCATAGCACGCTTGCATTACAGGTTAGTGGCAATGAGTTTTCCTCCTTTACCTCCTTTATTTTTGCCTTGTTAAACCTGTAAAAAGAACAAATAAATACATTTTTATAAAGAGTAGACTAAAATGACTCTGGGAAATTGCAGTATGAGAATGAATAGATAGGTGGATAGGAGAGGAAGATAAGTCCATTGCCACAGGCATAGCCCCATACCACTGACAAGGTCAGAAATCACATTTACGATCAGTAATCATCTGACATGTTTCTCTGTAGACTTGCTGCCCACTTTCAAATACTTATTTGGAGTATATAGTAGTAGTTAGCCTAAAAAGCATGGGACATTTATTTTTCTTGAATGTAGCCTGACTACTGAAATACTAATTAAAATGTAGTGTTTGACACATTTATGACATTTGGTAGTGAAATAAATTTATATTACATGAAGCACAAACTTGGTACATCAGGATTTCTGAAATCAAAAGTGGGAAACAATGCCAGATTTATCCAAAGCTCTCTTTTTGCCTATTTAAATCACAATTTCTAAACATATTTTAATGACTTTAATTTGTGTGTGTGCACTTTATTAATGAGATAGTTATAAAACAAAAAAATATATCTATATAGTGTGGAACATGGTACTCCTCCAGCCATATGCCACCTGCTTCTCTGTATAATTGTAGTTTCCTGTTCTTTAGCTTCCAGTTCTTACAGTGCTGCTGTGTTTATTGTTATCATTTGAGCTGTGTCTTAACCAAGAATTGAATAACATCTCAATAATTCATGATCTCATTGTGTGTTGAACAGCATAAATAAAACAGGTAAGAATGCTTCTACATGCTTTTGAATTAAGGAACATGAAATCTGATTTCTAAGACAATTTATTAAAATTGTCTGTGGATCAAATTCACAGCTCATAAAACTACAATTTACTGGTTTACCAGTTGGTTACCTTTCAATTTCTCATTCAACTTTCATTTAATTATTTTCACTGTTTCAAACAATATAATTTTTCCTCTAATAAGCAAAACTAATTTTTCTACACGTAACGCTTCAGCGTATTTTAGTTGCTTTCATTTGCTCTAAAAGCAAGTGGTAAAAGAAAAAAAAACCAAATATTTTCTATACCTGTTCTGGTTGCAATTAGTGAGTCTCAGCTTCAATTTTTCAGGTGGAATTCTTCAGAAGAGTACTGTCTTTCATATTTAGAGTATTTTTGAAGTTCACATTATTTCTTTATTTTATTTCCGAACTATACCAAAATTTGGGATTATTTATTAAAAATTGTATTTTCCTCATTTCATGTTTCTCCACTTACCTGATCCTGTAATACAGTTTAATAAGACACTTAGTTTCCATCTAAAGACGTTATCAAACAGGCACATTTTTCATTACCTGCTTGGTACTTGCTACTTAAGCTCTTCCAGTTTGTTGTTGCTCCCCACTCCAGAACACTGTACTCAGCTACAGTGTATTATGTATTTGGTCTTCCCAAACAACTTAACATCCTAGTTTCACTGCAAATGAAGCTGATAAAATGAATCCCTAATACAGAGAGTACGAAGAGGAAAATGTTTGTGCAGTTTGCCAGTGTAACTGCATCACAGGATATTTGGATATTTGCCAAGAGGCTGGAGAATCTGCAATGAATTTCCCTTAACTTTCCTTGTAAATTTGCAGCTTAAGCTACAGCCAAATTCTCCATGCCTTGATCCTGGGAATGGATTTACTGGGGTTCTTTCTTGTCTTAAGCTACTGCAAAACAAAAGAATTTGTTCTCTTGACCAATAAGCTTTTTGCCTTGTGTGGTACATGATTTGTTTAGCTATTTTTATAACTTTTTGTCTATGATAGAAAAGATGTACTGACCTACCTGACTCTTAACTGAATGCATTAGGCTTCTTGTTACGTTTTGCACCTATAGTTAATGGCTGTAATTGACTAAAGCCTCATCTGGATTCAGAAGATTAAGTAATGCAAATTGTTTTACAATTCCTTAATAGAATCTGCTTAGTGAGACAATCAGGAGATTTCAAGGCTTACTCTCTGTTTGGAGTTACACAAAAGCAGCAGCTACAGCTGAGACCTACTGAAATTAACTCTTATGCACATGGAAAATAACTACCATCTACATATGCGAATACTGCAGTTTTGTTCACTTCTTAGTAAAAAAGAAAAAAATCAGATAATTTATTCACAGTTAATTAGTCTATTAGTAATAATTACACATATTAACCCACACTGTCTCCCCCAAAATAGGCAAATAACAGCTTTCCCTTCTCAGACCCTTGCCCTTCAACCTCTTTTCCACTTTGACTTTCTCTCTGGGTTTTCTGCACAGCTACTGAGACTAGAGAGTGACTCTGTGTGCTTCAGGGAAATCTTCAGCAGACAAAGGAGTTTCTAGAGGAGGCGTGGAAATTTATCTGAATCTTTGCAGTCCTCACCAGAACAGTCAGCTATTTAAACAAATAGAACAACCAGGTGAATAATTTAATGTGCACTTGAGCCAGGACAATGACGTGACTTTCTTAGGAAAAACATCACACTGCTAGGCTGTTGGCATTAGCAATATCACATGTATTAGAGGTTGTACTTCTGGCAAAGGCAGAAATACTCTCTATTTATGGAAACTAAGGTCTCTTGAAGATCACATACACAATCTTGTTGGTTTTTGGGTTTGGGGTTTTTTTTGAGTTTTTGGTTTGGGGTTTTTTTTTTTCTTTGGTTGGTTGGTTTTGATGGGGAGGGGTTTTTGTTTCTGTTTCTTTTATTTTTTTAGGTGCCTTAGTAACTATGAAAAACTGCTAAACATTCACAACTCATTGAAAAAGTCAGAGAAAAATTCTGAATACCTGGACTTCATAGAATCGTAGGATGGCTTGAGCTGGAAAATACCTTAGAGATTATGTATTTGCAATACCCCTGCTAGAAGCAGGGGTACCACCTGTTAGACTTTGTTGTTCAAAGCCTCATCCAGCCTGGTATTAAACACTTCCAGGCTTGAGGCACCCACAGTCTGTTCCAGTGTCTCACTGCCCTCATAGTAAAGAACTTCTTCCTAATGTCTGATCCAAATCTACCCTGCTCTGTTTTAAAACCTTTACTTCTTGTCCTGTCACCACATGCCCTTATAAAAAGTCCTTCCCCAGCTTTCCTGTGGGCTTCCCTCTCTTCAGGTGTTGGAAGGCTGCTATAAGGTCACCCTGGGCCTTATCTTCTGCAGGCTAAACAGACCTAATTCTCTCAGCCTGTCCTCAGGAAAGAGGTGCTCCAACACCCTGATCATCTTTGTGGCCCTCTTGTGGATCCTTTCCAAGGTATCTATGCTCTTCTTTTGTCAGGGACTTAAAATGATTTAAAGCAAAACCAATGGGTTAACTTGGCTGCCTCCCCAATATAGAAGGGAGAAGCAACATACAAGAGCTTCCAGGTTGAGATGAGAAAGAGTGAGATAAGAGTTTACTGAGCAGATCAGATAGTTGTATGACCTTGTATTTTTTCTTGCTGAACTTCACAAGGTTGGCATGGGTCTACCTCTCCAGCCTGTCAAGGTCCCTCCATATAGCATCCCTTCCCTCATGTGTGTCAACTGGACCACACAGCTTGGTCTTGCCCAGAAACTTGCTGAGAGTGCACTCAATCCCACTGTTCATGTCACCACCCAAGATGTTAACGCTGGCCCCAGTACTGATCCCTGAGGGATTGTACTCATCACAGGTCTCTGTTTGGACACTAAGCCATTGTTCATAACTATGTGAATGCAGCCATCCAGTCAATTCCTTATCCACCCTGTCTACCATCCATCAAATCTGTGTCCTTCCAGTTTAGACACCAGGATGTCACGAGGGACAGTGTTGAATGCTTTGCAGAAGTCCAGGAAGATGAAGTCAGTGGCTTTTCCTTATCCATTGATGCTATGATCCATCAAAAAAAAAGGGACAAAAAATGTCACCAACTGCCTCCATTTTTACTCTGTATCTTGTGTGGCTAGGTCCCTTGTTTCCTTATGCAGACAACCCACATTTTCCCTCATTTTTCTCCTGTTGCTGGTGTCCATATATTTTTTTTTCTTGTTATCTTTAATATCCCTGGCCAGATGTAATTCTCTCTAGGTCTTAGCTTTCCTAATCTGATCTGTGGCTGCTTGGACAACTTCTTTGTATTCATCCCAATTTACCCATCCTGTTTCCACTCTCTATACTCTTCATCACTGCAGACTTTCTGGAATTCTTGTCCATCTTCCTCTTTATTGAGATTCATTGTTCCTGGGCTTGAATGAGGTAATCTTTGAATACTAACCAGCTTCCTTGGGCCCCTCTCCTTTCCATGGAGAGGACATCACCTATAGGTGTGAGAACATGACTTGTCATTCGCTGTTACTGGCAGTAGGAAGAATTTGACAAGACCTTCTTTGTCCCTGGGGCAGGAGTACTGTGCAGACCTGCTCTAAGCAGGCAAAGTCCTGGCAGTGATGATGGTGGGCCTAGGGTCAGCTTTGGGTTAAAGGTCCTTGGTTCTGTCCAGCAGTCAGGTGACTGGGACCAGAGAGGTTGAAAAATTATTGGTTCAGTGAACAGGGAGGTGGTACCAGCTCCTTGTTTAGGGGGTTTCCAACCTCCACATCATAAAAGCTGAGCAACTTGGTCTGGGCAGAGGGTCTAACTGGAGACCTGCCATGGTTCCTGATGATCTGAAATATCTAGGGACAGTCCTGTGGTCTTCGGATTAATTAAAAAATAGAGAATTAATTTTTGGATTCTTTTTATTTTTGGGGAAAGACAGACTTTTTCTTTCTTTTTTACTTCAATTTTGTTCTTTTTTTATATAGAGAAGAAATATTTAATAGAAGCAATTTGTTGTAATTCCATTACAATTACAAATTAGGATCTCTTTGACTCCTGCCAAATAGAAAAATACCTTTGTTTTTCTTTCTGCTTGATTCTTAAATATTTAGAAAGGCATTTACAAGTTTCAGAGCTAGAATTTCTTTTCACAAGTACATTTCAATGAGAAAATCTTTGCTTTTCTGATTTGCTTTAGAAACACCATAGCTGTTAGTTTGATAGCTATATCTGCTTTGCAAGAATACTGCTGAGACTTTTACACGCTAGTAAGGAAGTTGATTTTGTGTGTAGAATAATTGGATATAGCCACTTCAGAGGGCTGGTTGTTCAATGAACTTTTTATCCCCCCCGCTACATTCTCTGTGGAAGTCTGAATTTTTGATTTTTTGAAAAATAGCACTTAGTAGTTCAGGGATGAAACCATACAGGCTCTGTGTATTTGTACATTAATTTTTTTTCACTGTCATTTGCACACTTTGATCTTGATGCTTCTTTAACTACAGTGGGCCAGTTATTTATCCTTTTACATCTACTAAAGAAAGGTGGGTTCTGGTACCCATGTAGTATGTTCATCCTGTTTCCTTTCCTATCATCAATTCAGCTGGGGAAATTAGATTCAAAGGGCCTCATTATTCACTGTACATAGACCCTGATCACTGGTTATCATGAGTACACAGGGAAAGTGGAGAAAAATTAAAATCTGGAACATGCCATGCCCATGGTACAAAAAGATTTTGCTGTTTGACTTTAAATGTACACAGTGCAAGCCACAGAATCACTGAATTGCAGAATTCCAGGTTGAAAGAGACCCCAAGGCCAGCACACTGTCAAGTTGAGTCTTAAAACTGACCAATATAGCAGAATCCACTATATCTCTTGGGAGATGATTCCAATGTCTAACTCTTCTCATAGTAAAAAAATTTCTCCTGCATACCAGTAAGAATCTCTCAAGGAGGGACTTGTATCCATTACTTCCTGTCTTCTCCATGTGACTTCTCATAAAAGCAGAATCTCCATTGTCCTGGTAGTCACCATTCATGTATTGGTACATGGTAATCAGGTCTCCCCTAAGCTTTCTTTTCTCAAAGCTGAACAAACCCAGATCTCTCAGCCTTTCCTCAGATGGCAGCTCTTCCAATCCTCTGAGCATCCTCGTGTCCCTTCTCTGGATGCTTTCCAGTGTGTCCACATCTTTTTTTGTACAATAGGGACCAAAACTGCTCACAGTGCTGTAGGTGTGGCCTGACAAGCACCGGAGAGGGTGACTTCTTTATCTTTGCTGATAATGCCCTTTTTGATGCAACCCAGCACCCTATTGTCATTCTTTGCCACTGCAGCACACTGTTGACTCATGCTGAACTTGCTATCCACCAAAATCCCTAGGGCCCCTTTCCACAGGGATGCTCACCATCCAGGTGGATCCCAGTTTGAGCTGCATTCCTGGGTTATGCATTCCCAGGGCCAAAACTATATTTGTACCCATGGAACTACTACTTACTAGCCCATTACTGAAGCCCATCCAGGCCTTCCTGGAGGATGTCTCTCCCTTCTAGACACCCTTCCCACTTGTTTTGGTGTTGTCTGCAAACTTTGTCAGGCTGTTCTTGATTCCAATATTCAGATCATCTATGAGCATATTAAACAACATTAGGCCCACTACACTTATGCATGACTTCCAGAGTGAGAAATAATTACTGACTACCACCCCCTGAGTATAGCCTGTCAAATAGTTCCCTACCACACAGACCAACTATGTAGGCCATATCATGTCAATTTCTTTAGGAGGAGGTTTGAGGTACAACGTTAAAAGCCTTGGAGAAATCCAGGTAGAAAATGCCAGTCTCTCTCTTCTGCATTGACCAAGTAAGCTACTTAGTCATGGATGCTGATCAGGTTTGTTAGTCACAGCTTGCCCCTGGTAAATTCCAGTTAGCTCTTTCCCCCTGGTAAATTCCAGTTAGCTCTTTCCAGTTTGACGACACTCTCCAGGAGCATTTGTTTCATAACTTTCCAAGGGATTGAAGTGGGGCTAATGGGTCTGTAATTACCTGGGTCCTCCTTAGAGCCCTTCTTATAGATGGGGGTGACTTAGCTTTCTTCTGGTGTTCAGGGATGTCTCCTGATTTCCATGACTTCTCCTAGATTATGGAATGTGTCCTCACAAGGACATCAGCCAGTTCTCTTAGCACCCTCAGGTAGACAGCGTCCAGGCCCATTGATTTGTACAGACGGACTGACCAACTCTTCCTTCACTGAAGGTGGGTCTGTGTCTCCATCAACCTGCACTTTTGCTCCTGTTTCGTGAGACCTACCAGCACTGGTCAAGACAGAGGTGAAGAAGATATTGAGGACTTCTGCCTTTTCAATGTTGTTGGTGAGTAGTTCACCTCTCCTCTTTCATAGCAGCCCTGTAGTCTCTTTGCATTTCTGCTTGTTGTTCACGCATTTGAAGAACCCTTGATTGAAGGCTGTGGCATCTCTGGCCAATTCTGATTCAAGCTGAGCTTTTGCTTTCCTAACTGCATCTCTGCCTAACCTGGTAATGCCCTTGCAAACATCAACAAGTAATGCTTCACTTTTCCATCTCTGGTGCATTTCCATTACAGTTCTGAGCAGACCCAGAAGCTCAGAGTTAAGCCAAGGAGGTCTCTTTTTCCACCTACTTCCCTTGCCTTTAGAGGGGATGAATGTATTTATGTGTCTAGGAGAGTGTTCTTGAAGAACTTCCCTCACTTGCTAGCTCCTTGCCCTTGCTCCTTGCTAGCACTTGGCCAGAGGGGTGGTTGGGGCCACTTCCCTGGAGGTGTTAAAGGCCAGGCAGGATGAGGCTCTGTCCCGCCTAATCTAGGGTAGGGTGTCCCTGCCCATGGCAGGTGGGTTGGAACTAGATGATCCTTGTGGTCCCTTCCAACCCTGACTGATTCTGATTCTATGATTCCTCTGTCCCTTATGGAATCTTCTCACAGGATTCCTTCCAACTGAGTGCTGAACATGCTGAAGTTTGCTCTTTTAAAATCTAAGACCTTTGTTTTGGAACTAAGCAAATTCTACAACATTGCGATAGTTGCACCACTAACCAAAGTGCTACAAAGCAAGTTCTCTTGGTTATTGAACAGCAAGTCCTAGCTTGGCACATCTAAGTCAGTTATATTCAGTTGTCTCTTCATATGTTTGATAGTGCTTTGTCATTTTCAACCTCTTTAGAACAAGATTAATGACAGAATTCCTTTTGTATCACCTTGTAGTTGCATATTACATAAAGCAATTTACAGCATCAAATCCCAGCATTTCTGTATAGCAAGCAGCCATAGTTAATGAAGGTGTTACATGGACCTAACTTAAGTTGGGAAGTGATTAAATATAAGCACTGACATACCTTCCAGTTAAGACTAAAAGCTAAATTAGTCCTTCATTAAAAAAAACAAAACAAAACAAAACGTATTTCTTACCTAACAAGTAGGATCAATTAAAAAAAAATTACTTGATATTTCATTGGTTAATAATAATAATAATTATAATAATAATCTGTAAGTGAAAGAACACGCAAACTATCTCTTTCAATCTCTCACAATCTGTCTTAGATTTTGTGACACAAGAATCAAAAAGCATATTAATATTTTTCACTTAGGCAATTTTTAATTCGTCTGTATTGTGGATTGGTAGTGTAGATATTTATGCTTAGAATAGCAGACACTATCCTCCTATATCACATTGAATGCACTGCCAAGAATCTTAATGATCAGTGATTAAAAGGAATTATTCTCCAGGTCTGCAAAGTGATAACCAGTATATACTCTTTCAGCATATGAACCCACAAACTTAAGTCATTAGTATTATCCATTCCTCCTAGATTAAAAATCATTGCAGTCATAGCTAATATTCTACTTTTCCTGTCTTTCTTCTATTTAGAAAAACCATAACAACATGAAGCATAGCTATATTTTATGGGTTCCACTATTCATAAAACATGTCTTCAGTAATTAAGTGTGTAAAATAAATTAAGTTCCTCTTAATTTAATGTTAAATGGAGGATACAGACTAGCCTCTGTCCATATATGCTAGTTTTCATTAGTGCTATGTGGACATTAAATGTCTCTTTATGTGTTCTCATTTCCTAAAATTTTTCTTGACTTTCACTTAAAGCAGTTCTCCAAGGCTAACAGATTCTTGCCTTCAAAAGTGTTATAGTGTCACAGATTCACAGAACTTATGATCTAAATCATGCAATAAATCAATAAGGCTATGACTACCTTTGACAGTCTTACTTGTACTGACTGTAAATCATAACTTATTGCAAGCATATCCTGAGACCTTTTCATTAAAGACTAAAATGTGTACCTGTGTGTTCTGAGAAATCTCAATGTATGAAGTAGTCCTGTTTGGAAGAGAGGACTTGGGTAAGAATCACAAAATCACAGAATGTCAGGAGTTGTAAGGAACCTTAAGAGATCATCCAGTCCAACCTCTCTGCCAGAGCAGGATCACTTACACTAGATCACCCAGGAGTGTGTCCAGATGGGTCTTGAATATCTCCAGAGAGGGAGACTCCACAATCTCCCTGGGCAGCCTGTTCCAGTGTTCTGAAAAAATTCCTCCTCATGTTTAAATGAAACTTCCTATATGCCTCATCTTCCACCATTGCTTCTTGTCCTGTCATTGTTCATCACTGAGTTTCAAAAAGAAGAGGCTGAGGGGAGACCATGTTGCTGTTTGCAGCTACCTGAAAGGACATTGTGAAGGGGTTGGTGCTGGTTTCTTCTTACATGTAATTAACAATAGAACAAGAAGAAATGGCATCAAGCTGCAACTGGGTGGGTTTAGACTATAAATCAGGAAGAGTTTTTTTCACAGGAAGAGTGGTTTGACTTTGGAATGGGCTGCCCAGGGAGGTGATTGAGTCATCAACCTTGGATACGTTTAAATTTCACTTAGATGTGGTGCTTGGGTATATGGTTTAGGGGTGAACTTTGTAGAGTAAGGTGATGTTCCTGAGAGTCTTTTCCAACCTGAATGTTTCTGTGATTCTTTGAAAATAAAATATTCCACATTCTAAGAAAATGAAAATTGGCTATTGATAGTACTAAGTTGAAGAATAACAAATGACCAAAAATGAAATATATTTAAGATTTTTTTTTTTCCCCAATGCTCTGTGTTAAGTCCTAATGCTTAAATGTACTCAGACCTGTGGATCTTTAAACAGGGTTTAACTTGTGTACTAGTCAGCAAGGCTACAAAACACTTATGTATAGGGATTATTTGATGTTTGAAACATGGTGGTCATGCCAATAGCATTGGAATATCTTTGCCAGAATCAATGTTGTATTCTGAAGCATATCTAACCGTAAAACTCACCCTGTTTTTCTGCTTTAAAGAATGTGCATGCAAGTTACTAGAAAAAGACTGCAGGATGTGGAAGAAAATGCCAAAAGCAAAAAACCCCAAACTGATGATCTTGGTGAATATCCATATATATTTATCTTCATATATAATATCCATATACAATTTGCAGATACACTTATTTATATAAAAATCTATGTATCTGACTCTTTCTAAGACCTTGGGCAGTTTGGAGCTGCGAGGAAAAGTCAATGAGATAAATAACCCAAGGAGGATTTTTAAACTTTGCAAGCGTTTCCAGATGATGCTACCGTTATGATATACAAATTACAAAGAAGAATATGAAACAGCATGCCTTAAACTTTGAAAGAGGGAAGAAACATGCATCAAAAAGGGCATTGCCATGATGAATGAACTGTCCACCAATGAAGGTAAAAGGGTTGATGATCTACATCTTTCAGTGGAATGGGAATAGTGAAATGAGAGGAAATGAGATATTGTGAATGTTTCTCCTATCTTTTTTTTTTTGGTTCCAGAAACTTCTTAAGCTGAATATTTTATTGATGAATCTCATAAGATTTATTTTTCAGAAAAGTCTCTTTGCCTGGGTACAAGCCTTTTTCAGTCTTCTCTACTTTTATATACAAATTACTTATTGATTGAGAAGGATAGGGAAAAAATGCCACTGAGAAAACATTCTCTTCTTTGTATTTTTATCTCAGCTATGAAAAGCACAAAAAAAAGGGCTGTGTGTGTGTGTGTAAGCAAGAGCCTAAAAATGTGTCTAATAAAACATTCATACTTTATATAATTTGTCATTATCTGGACCTACTCTGGGTCACCAAACTCAGGCCATTATTCACTTCCTCTTCCAGTTCCTAATAGCACAATTCAAAGCTTCTGAATTAAAAAAGCTAAAGCATTACTCTTCCTATGCCTAGCCTATTTATTTCTATTCATGGAAAATTCTTTCAAAAAATGTGTGGACACATGTGACAGTACCTTTTATTCAGAAGACCTAGAAAACCTCAGAAAAAGGAAGGGCTTTTCACACCACTTATATACAAGTACTTGACGGAGAAAAGAACTTTATGACATACTCTTTTAAAAGCCTGAATTAATTATGACCTTCTTCAGCAATATGAGTACTTCAAATGTGCGAGAAAGAATTATCCATGAAATATAATGGTCATTTTCTATGTCTGTATGAGAAAATTTACTTAAATCACACACTTTGTTCAGTTCAGAAAACTAGATCCAGTTCTCATTTTCTAGCAGCTTGTATATTTGTATGTTTTTGATGATAAGATTTTGAACAGGACTGCATACTCAGTAGCTACATTAACAGGCTGGGTAAATCAGTTGGCAGACTGCAGTGCACACTAACAAAATGATCCATTTTGTAAATCCATATCCTACACACAAATATTTGCTAATTCTTTGGTACCACCTGCTCCATTTCTTACTCTTTTCTGTACCTTCTACACGCAGCTGTTTCAAGATGAACGCTTTGACCTTCAGAGGAAAGGACAGATAAGCAGTAGTCTATTGCTATTTATGACTTATAAGATTTGAGAGGAAATAGTGTAGAAAACTGTACTTGTGCTTTGGCCATGTAAAATTTGCCCAAGAAGCAGAATTGGGATGCAAAATTTGAAAGGCTGTTTCTGAATCCCTGCAGGTGCTGAAGTTCTGTTTTGAAGGAGCTCAGTGTTCTTAATAAACTCACGATTTATGGAGAACATGTTTATTCCAGGTACTATCAATGTAAGAGGTGGACTTTTTTTTAACTTACGACCAAGCAGTACTTTCACCATCTTTGTCATAAAGGCAACATTGATGCCTTCAGCAAAATAGACAGAATCAATGCAAATAACAATGTTAATGTGCCCTACAGCAGATAATCACAAGACTATCCATCTACTCAAACCATTCAGGATAGCCATAGAAACAGTAACCTACAAAAAAACAGGCAAATACAATCACTTTAAAAAAAAATTCTATAATGCAAATTGAGATATCCATTGTGCTTTGATTATTGCTTTTATTAGGTTTACAATATTTTAACACCACAATAAAGTCATAAAAATAAAGAGGAATTG
>VWZI01008694.1:0-19922 GCA_013396835.1 Psilopogon haemacephalus | reverse complement strand
TCAAACATATTTCAGAAACCTAGGGAAAGGAGGATTAAATATAAATGGGAAAATAATTAGATCCTGATTGTTATTGAAAATTTCTAGATACTATCAGTAAATTTTGCTGTGCAGTGATATGAATAAAATGGGAGAGATTCTAAAGCAATTCTTTGCTAAGCACCTGTCAGTATGTTTGTCATCCAGTAATCACATTTATTATTTGAAATGCTATCTGAATTTAATACAGAACCTGAAAATTATTTCTGTGGAACAAGCACAAAGCCCATTTATTCCCCCGTGCCTCATATTTATGCTTTTAAATGGTTGCAAATCAATTTGAAGGAGTTTATCAGTTACAGAATATGCAAAAGAAATGAGTTGGAAAGAAAAGAAATTGAGGGGGCTGAATAACAGAACAAAGGCATCCATTGGATGAAATATAACATTGGAAGAAATACTAAGATTAGAATAACAAGAGGAAAAGCAGTTCTCAGTCTTCGAACAGACAGTGGTTTATTTCCAGAGCAGCCTTGAAAGCATTCAATAATTATTCCTGACTATAGTGCACTATGAGACAAAATAACGTTACCTTTGTTGAACAAAATCCAATCCTCATCCAGCAAATACCCCAGCCCTAGGGTGGCTTTATGGTATTTCCCCAGATAAGTGCTTGTTGTTCTCAAGGTTGATCATCCAAGTGAAGATAAAGAGAATGATGATTCACTCTTAGAAGCTGGGCAATGAAAATCTACTCTATCAAGTTGGTTTCAGCTTTTGAAACCCTTAGTACAACCTTATTGAAACCATGGAGTTTGAAAATTACAAGATGAAATCAAAATACTTAGAAACATCATGGAAGCTGAAAATCAGATCAGCTAGTAGAGCCAGGCTCTGCCTGCCCTGATGAAGAGTCAGGGACACCCATCTCTGAGGGAGGGATAGCAGGAGTGAGTGGCACAAGAAGCAGGGGATCCCAGGTCCTCTTGTCACCTGGAAAAAGTAAGGGACAGAAGAGATGAGGAGAAAAGGCAGCAGGTCCCTCTCTGGCAAGGCAAAAGAGACAGGTGAATCCCACTCCAATCCCACCCCCACTCTTCCCAGTCTGCCTGGTTGCACACATGCAACAGGTAAGAGGCCCTCAAAACAGAAGCAGCACATGGGGACAATCCTTGCTCTAGTCCTGCTGGCTACAGTCCTGCTGATGAAACCACGATCCTGGTGGTCTTTTTAATCACCTTGACACTCCTTGGTTTATCTTCAGTGGGCTGTCAACCAACAGCCCAGGTACTTTTCTGGGCCTCTTGAAGCACTGCAAGGCCACGGGAAGGTCATTCTGGAGACTTCTTTTCTGCAGGCTGAACCCCACCAGTTCTCACAGCAGAGATGTCCCAGCCCTGCCACAATTTTTGTGTCCCTAAACAGAATGGCTTCTACTTAACTTCCCCGACGCTGGTGTCTGAGGCCAGCTGAGATATGTAAAGATGTCTGCATGGGCACCAGACCAAAACAGATGTCTGGGGTCTGGGGTCACCATCAATTGAGGGTCAGGGCACCTACACCAGGTAGGGACAATCTTGAGCAAAACACAGGCTGACTGAGGAGTGGCTTGAGAGCAGTCTTGAGGAGAAAAACTTGTGGGGGTGTCAGCTGATGACAAACTCCCCATGAGCCAGCAGTGGTTGCTGGCAGCCCAACAGGCAGATATGTGCTGAGCTGAACCCAAAGCAGAGAGAGCAGCAGGACAGGGAGGAGATTCTGCCCCACTGCTCTGCTCTGCTGAGATCCCACATGCAGCACTGCCTCTAGTTCTGTTGTACCACACAAGAAGGACATCAGAGTGTTGGAATGGGTCCTGAGGAGAGCCATGAAGGTGATCAACACCTCCCCTATGGGACAGGCTGAGAGAGCTGGGGCTGTTTAGCCTGGAGAAGAGAAGGCTCTGGGAAGACCTATAGAGGCCTTCAGTACTGAAGGGAGCCTACAGGAGAGCCTGGAAGGGACTTTTTACAAGAGCTTGTAGTGACAGCACAAAGGACAATGGATTGAAGCTTGAGGACGGCAGATTTAGACAGGTGATTAGGAAAAAAATCTTGACAGTGAGGGCAGTGAAACAGGAAGGTTGTGGATGCCCCCTCCATGAAGGTGCTCAAGGCCAGGCTGGATAAGGCCTTGAGCAACCTGCCCTAGTTGAAAGTGTCTGCCCAGCAAGGCAAGGCCCAGAGCTGTTTGATGGGATTCAGCAGCAAGACAAGAGCAGTGGGGACACATGTTGGAGTGCTGATGGGCTCGTCTCTGGCTTGCACGGGAGCAAGCTCTGCAGGGCATCATTGCACCTGAGGGTCCATAGATGCCTTCAAGTGTATCTGCTGAGGAAGCCCTTGCTTAGTGCAGATGCTGCACTTGCAGCTGCTTTGCATTGTACCTGCAGAAGAGCCTTGGCAGACCAGCGCCTCTCCACATCCACCTCCAGGCAGCACTGAAGGAAGTCAAGAAGGGCAGCAGAGAGCTCAGCAGGGTTCTCCAGCTTTGGTGTCCCATTGGCAGCAATCAGATCACCTACCTAGATGAAAAAGAAGCACAAGACTTCATATACTTCTTTCAGATCCACAAATGCTCATCTAGACCCCTCTCTGTTCTTTCAGGCCCAGTCTCAAGGGGCAGCTTCTTCCCTGGCAGAGGCTTAGTGATGATGTTTCTAGACCAACAAATAATCTGCCCTGCTGCAGCCACCGCTATTCCAGCATCAAAAGCATCTTGCCTTGATGCTGACTGCATTGGCTGACCCAGCGAGTAGGAGCTCTACCAGCCACAGCATCTTTGACTTCCATACAGCAAAGCTCATCCAACTGTACAATGACAGCAACTGGTGTGCCCCTTACCCTGCTGTCATTTTCACAGGTGTAGGGAGGTTCTCATTGGGCCATCTCCACTGCCATGATGCCAAGGGACCAGATGTCCACCTTGGTGTCATGGGACTCTCCCTTCAGCATTTCTGGAGCCATTTAGTGCAGAGTTCCAGCATAGCTGGCCCTCTTGTTCTGCCCAGGGGTAAGCAGAGTGCAGACACCAAAATCAGCTGAGAAGAAGAAGTCTTGTTAAAGCCAGCTGGAACTGGGACAGCAAGCCAAAGAGAAACCCTCTGCACCCTGGCCTGAAAGCATTTGCTTGGATCCACCTGCAGAAGCAGCCAATGGACTGCTGAACTGGCCACTTTACAAAGCCCTCCAGCTCCATGCAGTGGCTTTTCTACACCTGAACCTTTCTCCTATCACTCCGAGTGGCAGCAGCTGCCCAAGCCACAGCCACTCTCCACACCTTTCTCTTTCCTGTCCTCCTCTGTGTGCTGGACCTTTCATGCTCAGCTGTCAGCGGTGCTCTGGGCACTGCCATATGCATCACTTCTGGGTACCTGGCAGACAGTCAGCAGCAACCCCACACCACATGCTGGAAAGGCAGCCTCTGACCAAGGATATCTACCCAGTTTGACAGAGCAATCAATTCCAAGCAGGATGTTACAGCTTTTGATGTCCCTGTGGATGATGCCATTGGAACGAAGCAATCCAGGCCTTGCAGACACTGAGGGGTAAGATACAAACAGGAGGGTGAAAATCCATGGCCTGAGTTCATCCCAGAAGCAAGTAAAGGGTTCTATCAGATTTCACTTCTAGGTGGATTGTGAGCAGTGCCAGAGTCTTGTGCTCTCCAGAGGTATGGCTTGCTGCTGCAATGCTAGCAGAGGAATGACCTTCCACAGGAGGGCCCAGGAGCTTCTGGAAGGGAAATGTCCCTTGGTGCAGAGTGTCTCCTGACAGCACAGGCAGAGTGGCTGCTGCTGCACTGGCTCTGCTGCCTCCTTCCCTATGACGAACTCTGGTTGGACAAACTAGAAAAGCCCTATGGTCTCTGAAGATGCCACCTCTCCTCTTCTTCCCACCTATGCAGAAGGACCACCCTGTCCCAATGTCTGGAAGCACAGGTGGCATCCCTTAGCTCCCTGCAGACTGCTGCTGTCTGTCCTTCATCTGTCTGGGTCACCTTAACCACATCCGCCAGGGAGCCTCCAGCCAGGTATTCCATGAGCAGCCACAGCTCAGCACCCACCAGATAGCTGAAAAAGAAACAGTGGCAGAGTAGAGAGGTCATTTCTCTGCCTTGGGTGGCGCTCTGCAGAGGAATCTGCACCTGATAAGAACAGAACCACTCACCTGCCCATGTAGCTGATGATGTTTGGGCTCTTATGGTCCCGCATGATGAGGATTTGATTCACCACATACTGCTCATCCTCTGGACCCACATGAATGTGCTCGATAGCCACCTGAAATGATATTGAAACCCATGAGCTTCAGCAGGCTGCTGCATGAGACCAGCATGGACTCACTACGAGTGTTTGTTCAGGGCCATGTGCAAGCTGTGCCCCTCTCTCTTCTTCTGAGACTCAGGTGCTCAGCCCCTTACATTACAAGCTCCCATTTCTTTGCTGCCTTGGATGCTACTTACAGAACACAAGGCCATGTGAAGTTACTGCAGCAAAGAAACCACCTTACTCTGACAGAGCTTTCACTGAGCAGTTGAAGAGAGGAGATGATGGATTTTGCCAGTTGGCACTAGTCTGCGTTTTAGAGGAAAGGGCTAGGGCTGACCTGAAAGCCCCATCCCCAGTTTGCAGCCCTGGGGAAGGCAATGAAGAGCTGCAGAAGCTGCTGGGACTCCTGACACTCACCTTTTGTTATGTAGCCATTTCCAAAGCATGATAAACTGCTCTATAGCTCATGGGAACACAAGAAGCCTTGTGCTCAAGCAGAACCAATCTCTGCTTTTGCTTTGGCTGGAGAAGGAAGCTTAGGCAAACATAGCCCAGGCACAGCTGCCCTCAGAGGCAGCAGCAATCCCCAGAGTACTCTCATTGCCTCCAAGGAGGCTCTCAGCTTATGTAGGGAGCAGTGAGTGACTGCTGACACTCAGCTGAGGATGAACATTGGGCAGGTGTCATCCTGAGACATGCACACAGTGCAGTGCTGTCTCAGACAGGAATACAGGATACATACTGAGCTTGTCCAGGGGAGCCTCATCTGCCTGCTGCTGCCCACACCTCTCACTGTAGGACACACATACCTGTGATGAGAAATGGTTTAGGGTCAGAAAGGAGGTTGCAGAGATGCCCCAGAGGTGGCACTTGGAGGGCAGACCCTCAGGAAGGTCCAGTCTGCCACATGCAGGGCTCTTGAACTGTTTGTGTTTGCTGTCCCTGTCCCAGACTGGAGTGGCACAGTGGCAAGCTGCACAATGGCAGGGGCACAATGGTCACCTGTGTGGGACTGCCACTCTCTGCACTGTTGACAGAGAGCCTGCAAGGATGCTTTGGGCAAAGCTGCTCCTTTTTAGACCAGCAACACTCAGAGGCACACAGCCACCTTTTGCTTGGGACTGTGATGAATTCACTCTCCGTGTCCCAAGAGTTCCAGGGGACTCATGGCTACTGGACATATCCAACAGATTGTGCTGGTGTCAGTGGCTTTGGTGAGGCACTAGGTCATGGCAGGACTCCAGCCCTGAGAGACTTCATCCAGGATCTGCCTGATCAGAAACCTGTCACTGAAAATGACACCAAACACAGCGCTGACCAGAGCTGGCACTTACTGATTGTCTGTTTTCAGATGCTGAGACCATAACAGGCAGAGGCTCATAATCATCCTCCCAGTTTTCACCATCCTCAGCCTCAACTTCCTTGACTCCTTCAAACTGATCTTCATATTCCTCATCTTCATCCTGCTCTCTGCTATATTCTTCATCATCTGCAGTATTCCCCTTGTTGCTAGAAATGGATCCATCTGGCAGATGGCTTGATCTTTTTGGTGTCTTCTGGGGTCAGACAGGAGCAGAAGTGACAGTCCCCACTTGGGAGCTGTGGTCACTACACAGGACTTCAGTCTTCTTAGCCATCAGAAACCAGTCTAGGCATGGCTGTAGTCCTGCAGCCCTCATCTCTAAGGTGCACTGAACACACAGGTCATGGTAGGACTGCAGCCCTGGGAGTCTTCTCTCACAGGCTGTCATGCTGCTCTGAATGACACCAAACACAATGTTGACCAGAGCTGGGACTTACTGATTATCTGTCTTCAGATGGTGGGCACACGGCCATAACAGTAAGAGGCTTGTGGTCATCCTCCCAGTTTTCCCCATCCTTGGCCTCAACTTCCTTAACTCTTTCAGATGTATCCTCATTGTCAGGCTCCTCTCTGCCATACTCTTCATATTCATAGCCCTCTGTTTCATCTTCATCTTCTTCTTCATCAGAGATCAATCCATCTAGCAGGCATCCTGGTGATGTCTTCTGTGGACAGGCAGGAGCAGAAGTGACAGTCACCACTTGGGCACTTGGGACCTGTGGTCGCTACACACCGCTTCAGTCTGCTTTGCCATCAGAAACCAGTCTAGACATGGCTATAGTCCTGCAGTCCTCAGCTCTAAAGTGCCCTTGATAAATAAGTCATGGAGTCTTCAGCCAAGGGCTGTCTGATCAGAAGCATGCCCCTGAAAGACACCAAATCCAGTGCTGACCAGAGCTGGCACTTACTGATTTTGCTCACTCAGGCTGGTGTAGTCTGAGAGGTTGACACTCATAATCGCGTCTCCTCTCTTCAATGCCCTTCTCCTCTTCATCAGAACCAGCAGGAACTCCTACGTTCTCTGCTCCTGGTCCCGAATCCTGTGGACAGACAGGAGCATGAGTGGCTGCCACTACCCTGTCTTGTGAATCCATTTGGTGTTTTTTCAGTGTGACTGAAAACAACTAAATCACCCCAGCCCTCAGTCAGTCTCACTTTGCAGCATGCAGTTCTTTGAACACATCACTGACAGCCACATCTGGCAGCTGGTTACCTGCTCTGGCCTTGTGTCTTCCCCACCTGTAGTAGATGGTTACCAGCTCCGCCCTTGCCCACCTGGACTGGAGCACACTCTCAGAGAGCTACCCACACACAGAGGCTTGTAGCTGGGCTGAGACTCAGTTCCAACACTCAGCTCTGAAAGGCAAGCGGAGAAAGGGGCTGCTGCTCTGGCCAGAGCCAGGAATGGGAGGGCAGACATTCCAAACACACCTCACAGCATGCTCCACTCTCCTTAACCCCTCTGGAAGCAGCAAAGGAGACTTCCTCACTCATTGAGGGATGGGCTGCTCCAAATCCACAGCTGATCTGATCTGCAATGAGCTAGGGAACAGATATCAGAGGTGGCATCAGCCAAAGGAGTGGCATCTTTCTTTCACATCAGTCCTCCAGCAGCAGTGGCTGTCTCACATGGCACAGGTGCAACAGGGCAATGTTCTACCAGGTTGTTCTTCTGGCACAGTTCCTTCTGTTTAGTTTCTGCCCTGCTTTGCCAGCAAATCAAAGAAATAGAAACTCGCTCAGGAAAATGATTCCTACTCTGCACAGGAGTGCATAAAGCAGTGTTTTCCTCTGTTTTCTCTTGAGGTGCTGACAATGTTTCCCCATGAAAGCTTCCCCACAGTGCCCCTTAGCCCTGGCAGTTCTGTAGCCAGGAGCTTCAGCAAAACAGTGGTATCTCAGTGGTGTTCTTTTTTTAAGGCCCAAGTGGGCCACTGAGGAAGACCATGAGAACACAGACACACAGCAGGCAGATTCACTGCTCTCTCTAGTAAGAGCCTCTACTTACTTGCCACTAGCCCTGCCATCATCCAGGGCTTGTCCAGCCAAGAGCTGACAGCATTGGCACACTCCAAGAGGAAGCCAATGCCAGCAAGGAAGTGTGCTGCCATCTCTGCAGCACCACACAGCAACTGCCCAGGCAGCTACTCAAGAAGATCTTCCTGGGAAGGGCAAGTGTGGGAGACTGCTCTATGCTCCAGGGAGACTGCTCTGGACACCCATGCCTCAGACCCTGCTTATACTGATGCCTAGCAGGGCTATGACACCACAGCAGAGCCCTGCTAGGTGTGTTTGCGACATCAGCACAGCCACTCTGTCCCCTCCACGGCTAACCACAGAGGGCTTGGACAGCTCTCCTCTGTCACAAAGGGTCACCACAAGTTGTCGTGCTCTATAACCTCTTGCTGAACAGGTTCATGGAGTCATGGAATGGGTTGGGAGGGACCAGAAAGGACATCCATTCCAACCCCCATGTGCAGGAACATATTCCACTAGAGCAGATTGCTCAAAGGCTCATCCAAGCTGGCCATGCATGCCTCCAAGGATGGGGAATCCACAGCCTGTTTGGGCAACCTGTTCCAGTTTCTGACCACCCACACTATAAAGAATTCCCTCCTGATCTCCAATCTCAATCTCCACTCTTCAAGTTCAGTCCATCCACCCTCATTACGTCACAACAAACCCCTGTCAAAAGCCATTCCCCAGCTTTCTTGTAGCCCCCTTCAGGTATGGGAAGGCTACTCTAAGGTCTCCCTGGGGTCTTCTTGGCCCTCTTCTGAACCTGCTTCAGAACCTTTATGTCCCTATTATGCTATAGGCACCAGAACTGGGCACAGTGCTTCAGGTGGGGTCTCAGCAGAGCAGAGCAGAGAAGAGCAGAGAAGAGCAGAGAGGCAGAATTCCCTTCCTGCTCTGTTGCTTTCACTGCTTTGGGTACAGCCCTGTCAGACCACTGTGAGAGAACAAGGATGCACACAAGCAGCAGCCAACAGGATCTTTGAGCTAGGGTGCAGGGACCTTAGATATCTACTGCAACCTCCCTGCAATGGGCAGGGACACCTCTAACTAGACTTGGCTGCCCAGAGCCTCATCCTGCATGGCCTTGAACATCTCCAGGAAGGGAGCATGCAAAACATTCCTCAGCAACCCAGTCCAGAGTCTCACCACCCTTGTGCTGAAGAACATCTTCATAAGATCCAGTACAAACACATTCTCCCTCACCTCAAAGCCACTGCCCCCTGCCCTGTCTCTAGACACCCTTATGAAACGTCCTCCTCTGGCCCTCACAAAGGTTGTCTTCAGGTATTAGAAGGCAGCTCAAAGGTCCTTGGGGGTCCTGTCTTCTCCCAGCAGAACAACTCCAGCACCCTCAGCCCATTCCCATAGCAGAGGTGCTCCAGCCCTTCAGTCATCCCTGTGACCTTCACCTGGACTCCTTCCAACAGCTCTGACTCTTTATGCTGAGGACACCAGAACCGGATGCAATATTGGAGGTGGAGTTGCAGCAGAGCAGAGCCAAGGGGCAGAATGCCCTCTCTTTCCCTGCTGGGCACAGCAGGAGTTTCCCATCATCAGGAGCTGATCCAGCCTAGGACCATGGTTGGCTATGCCCAACTGCAGAGGCTTCTGACTTCTGCTCCCAGGCTGGCACATGGGAGATGAGAGAGATCCCAGGTGAAGACAAGGAGAGAACAGCTTGCAGTGCTTTCTGCTACTTGCAGAGAGCCCGGGCAAGGAAGGAGATGGTGCCCACAGCTCTGCAGGCTGTTTCTCCTCCTGTCCATCTTGCCATGCTCTGAAATCAAGGCTGGCTGCCTGGGGTTTGGGCTTGCAGGGCAGGTAAAGGGCTGTGCTGTGCTGAGTGAAGAGAGTTGTCTGTTCAGAGACAGGCAGTTAAGGTCAAATGCACCAGGGCTGGGCAGGGGGTTTGGGTAGGAATGGCAACTGGAGGGAAACTGCAGGTGTTGGTTGGGGACTGCATTTCTGTGTGCACGTGGGCCACCTTCAGCAGGGACTTTTGTTTCCCCAAGATTAATAGAGAGGGAAAGAGTTGGAAAATGTTTCTTTTCAACCCTTCCTTGTGATGGAGTTACAGATTCAGTGGATAAGGGAAGAGCAACAGATGGCATCTGTCTGGGCTTGTTGTCAAAGAGCTGTAGTCAACAGCTCCATGCCCTAATGGAGTCTAGTGGCAAGTGGTGTTCCTTGAGGTTTAGTAGTACTGGGACCAGTGCTTGGTGACATCTTTGTCAATGATGTGGGCAGCAGGGTAGAAGCACCCTCAGCAAGTTGGTGGATGGCACCAAGCTCCATAGTGTGGTTGACATGCAGTAGGGAAGGGATGCCATCCAGAGGGACCTAGACAGGCTGGAGAGGTGGCCCCAAGTCAGTGTCATGAAGTTCGACAAGGCCAAGAGCAAGGTCCTACACGAGTCAGGACAATCCCATGCACAGGAAGCACAGGCTGGGTGAGGAGTGGCTTGAGAGCAGTCATGAGGAGAAGGCCCTGGTGGTGTCAGCTGGTGACAAAGTCCCCATGAGCCAGCAATGGTCACTGACAATCCAGCAGGCAGCTGTGTGCTGGGCTACACCCAAAGCAGAGCAGCAGGACAGGGAGGGTATTCTGCCCCTCTGCTCTGAGACACCACCTGGGGCAATGTGCCCAGTTCTGGGACCCCCACATGAGAAAGACATCAAAGTGTCCGAGTCCAGAGGAGGACCGTGAAGATCATCAGATGGCTGCAACACCTTCCTGTGGAAGTTCAGGCTCTTCAACCTGGAGAAGAGAAGGCTGCAAGGACAGCTTATGGCAGCCTTCCAAGTTTGAATGGGGCCTTGAGTGGCCTGGTCTAGTGGAAGCTGTTGTTACCCATGGCAGGGAGGTTGGAAGTAGAGGATCTTTAAGGCCTCTTCCAACCAAACCATTCTATCTACCTTAAATGTCCCTCCAACTCAAGCCATGCAATCAAAATTCTAATCACATTTAAGAGAACTAATAGATGGACTGTGAGAATATAAAAGGAAGGATTGCTTACATTATAAGGGGAATGAAAATGTTAATTTAGAACAGTGAATTAAAAGCAGGTTGCTTCTTCAGCCTACAAAGACAAAATCTAAGAGGGATAGGACTTAACAATTTTAATTTCATAGTGGAAGAAGGATTAGAGAAGGAAAAGAAATCAAATCAAAACATCTGAAGACAGAGAGAATGTTAGAACTAAAGCTGCATAAAACCTGTGAATATATATATGAATAAGTGAAAACTGGACATTAAATAAGCTTCCTATCATAAGGAGCTTGGGAACAGTTTTTAACACGGAAGAGATATTGTTCCCTATCAAGTCATGGAAAGGATGCTACAATGAAAGGCTCTTGAGAATAGTGGTACTTGCACCAGTAGCTTTAAGAGGTTTCTTTTGGTTGCAGAATCCTTAACATATTTTTACTTGGTGTTTTCATACATAGCTAGAGTGGCATGGGCTCCAATAAAGAATGAAAAAATGTGTCCTTTGGAAACCTATCATTCAGGGTTCTGGGCTATCTCCTTTAAACTTTATACGTATCCTGAAAGGTTGGACTAGAGGATCCTTGAAGCCCCTTGCAAACTGCTATCCTATGAATCTATGAATT
Source organism: Psilopogon haemacephalus (assembly GCA_013396835.1). NCBI lineage: Eukaryota > Metazoa > Chordata > Aves > Piciformes > Megalaimidae > Psilopogon > Psilopogon haemacephalus. The sequence goes on along the minus strand of VWZI01008694.1, from coordinate 8,643 downwards.
TGATGATTCTGTAGGTCCCAACTCCATCCCAGCACAACACAGCCCTGGGCAGGGCCAGAAGCCCTACTTATGAGGCACCAAGTTGTCACCTGGGCACTTCTGGAAGCACAGGTATTGGAAATAAGAAAGCTCTTCACAGCTGACAAATATCCTGGTCTAGAACAGACACTGTGGCATCATGAAGGAAGGTTGATTTGGGGTCAGTGGAGAGGTGCAGGATCCTCCTTTGGCAGGAATAAGCCTCTCCCCACAGAGACCCAGCAGACTCTTAGAGGCATCCTCTGTAGTTTCCCTGTCATGAAGCTCGCTGCCCCTGTCAATTCACCAAGCTTTAGGATTTGAGACACACCAAGTCAGATGAATCCTTCCACACCCCAGACACCTGGAGCCCACCAATTGTGTTCACAGCAAGGCTCACACAGCCACTTCCAAAGACTTGCCAGTCAGACCATGCCCAAGGCCAAGGTTTATTGTTTGTTCTGCCTGCAGGTGATGGAAGAGAGGGTCAGAGAAGGGGCAGATAGAAAAAGGAGCCACCAGTGCTGGGCAGAGCAACACGGAGCCGGACAACAAGGGTGGAACGAATCAGAAGAAAAAGAGACTGAGAAGCCACTGCTATTTGCTTTGACTGCAGCCTGAAAGCCCTCAGAGCAGCACAGGAAAGGCTGCTGATGCAGGAGGCCAAGCCCCAAGGAGCCAGGGGCCTGATTCACAACTTCTTTCCTTCTCTCCGTCACCACTGGCAAGTGTCCTTCTCTCATCAGAATCTCAGGTCAGTTAGGGCTTTTCCTTGGTCAGCCCTGTGGACTGGGCCTGAAGCCTGTATTGCCCTTGCAGTGCCTTTCAGGGGCACCCAGTAGGACCTTGCCTCTCATTTCTCCAGTTGCCAAGGGCACATGGACAGCTCTGTCCTTTCCTGCCCTTTCCTGTCCTTTCCCTCAGGCCTTTCTTGATTTACAGAGGGAAGATGTTGTCCAGCTTGCAGTCAGCAGGGACCTGCCTAGGCCCTTGCCTGTTCCCACCAAGGTGCTCCTGCAGCTGAGGGGAGCAGGCAGCTCAAGGTCTGTGGCTGGTAGAAAGGACAGAGGCAAAACAAACCCTAAAGGCCTCCGCTTTTCCTGCATCCTTGGTTCCCAGGGTAGCATCTTCATCAAGTACAGGTCCAGTGTTCTCTTCTTCTTGCTATCAACATCCCTGAACAGCCCTTTCTTGTCTGATGACACAAGACTGCCAGGTTCAGCTCCAGTGCAGCCTCCCTGAGGCAGTGCTACAGGGCCACCTCCAACAGCTGCCACACCAAGGTGGCCATGTGGCATCCTGTCAGCTCTCCAGGCAGACTGGGCAGCAGGTATCCAGCTTCGTGGCTGTGGGCTGGGGGGGAGCTGGGGATGTCTGCCTACTGTCTCTCCTGGGGCTGCAGCAGCAGCTGGCATGCTGGAAAATAAAGAGAGGCCATGGTCATAGGCTGGACTAGGCACAGCTGGAAGACATGCCCCAGGGCCCTGAGCAAGGAAGATGTCCCAGCTGCCCATGCTGAGGTTTCCCTGCTGCTGTGAGCTTACATCGTGGCTGCCCTGGCTGTCTGACTCAGGCTTTCAAAAGCTGCCTGGACATGGTCCTATGCAACCTGACCTAGGTGTACCTGCTTTAGCAGGGTACTCGGACAGTCTGACCTCCAGAGGTCCCTTCCACCCACATTGTTCTGTGGCTGGTGGAGTGAGGACAAAAAGCTGAACCCAGGATGCAAAGAGCAGTCTCACCAGTGCCCAGGACGTGGGGACAATCCCTCTGCTAGTCCTGCTGACCACACTCTTGCTGATCCAAGCTAGGATGCTGGTAGTCTTCTCAGCCACCTCAGCACCTTGGGGAATCAGAATGAGGTCATTACAATAAACAGGGAAGTGCTCAGTGATCTGCTACACCACTTAGACCCACACAAGTCTATGGGGCTGGATGGGATACACCCAAGGGTGCTGCAGGAGCTGGCAGATGTGCTTTCCAGGCCACTCTCTGTTATTCACCTGAAGCCCTGTCTGTCTGGGGAGGTGCCAATGGACTGGAGGGTAGCAAATGTGGCACAAGAAAGGAAGAATGGAGGATACAGGAAACTATAGACCTTTCAGTCTGACCTCTGTACCAGGGAAGGTGATGCAGCAGGTCATCTCAAGAACCATTACACATCATATAGAGAACAAGCAGGGGATCAGGCCCAGTCAGTATGCTTTCATGTCCTGCCTGACAAACCTGATCTCCTTTTATGACAAGATGACCTGGCTATTGGATGAGGGAAAGGCTGTGGATGTTGTCTAACTAGACTTTTGAAAACACTTCAACACTGTTCCCCACATAATTCTCATGGACAAACTGGCTGCTCATGGCTTGGAGGAACACAGCTCTTCTGGATACAGCACTGGCTGAATGAAAGGGCCCAAAGTTTGGTGGTCAGTGTAGTTCAATCCAGCTGGCAGCTGGTCACAAGTGGTGTCTCCCAGGGCTCAATGTTGGGACCAGTTTTGTTTAACATCTTTATTGATAACCTTGGTAGAGTGTGTCATTAGTAAGTTCACAGAGGACACCAAGTTAGTGGCAGACCCTGCACTTGGGCTACAACCGTCTCATGCAATGCTACAGGCTTGGGGAAGTGTATCTGGAAAGCTGCCTGGGTGAAAGGGACTTGGGGATTGTTTTTGGCAACCAATTGAACATGAGCAAGCAGTGTGCCCAGGTAGCCAAGAAAGTGTCCTGGCTTGTGTTAGAAATGTGTTCAGCAGGAGCAGGGAGGTGCTGCTCGTCTCTTCTCACAGATAAATAGTGATAGAAGAAGAGAGAATGGTCTCAAACTTAGACTGGACATTAGAAGAAAACTTTTTCACAGCAGAAGTGGTCAGGCACTGGAATGAGCTGCCCAGTGAGGTGCTTGAGTTACCAGCCCTGGATGTGTTTGAAGGTTGTTTGGATGTGGTGTTTGAGGATATGGTTTAAGGTGCACCTTGTGGAGTAGGGTTATTTGTTGTACTTGGTGATCTTGAGGGTCTTTTTCAACCTGAATGTTTCTGTGATTCTGTGATTAACAGCACTTATCTGAAGTGCCTCAGCAAAAAGTGTGGCCTTAATTAAAAATATGCTCTTTTATGCCTAATATGTTTAAAAGGGAAGTCCTATCCCATTATTCTTAGAGAATGGTTGGATACAGTGAAGACTTCCTGCCAGACACGGGATATGTGGTTCAAGCCCTATACAGACCACTGGAAAAATCCTCTTGACCTACTTGGTCAAGCAGGCAGCAGACATTGCACATGCTTATCTACTTTTGCCTCCTAGAGCTGACATCACAGAAACTCAGTCAATGCAGTATTTTATTGCTGAACTGTCAGCACAAGTCCAATTAAAACTGTTGGCAGGAGCTATATCAAATCATGTGCACTGTGAAAAACACTGATGGAAACGTATGAGTAAAAACATTGTACCAGCCAGGGCAGACAGACTGTGTCTTGCTGTAAAGACTGTATCACACACAAAGTGCTGCAGGCCATATCATAAGTGTAGCTCTCCATTTTTCTCTTTCCCTTTTCCATTAAGAAACATATGCTATCCCTCTTCACAGATTTTTAAACATTTTTTCCCCTCCTGCATTTTACTATGGAAGCAATCCTGATTTCTGATAACACAATATGGTTTTCAGCAGTGAGCAATAACTTTGGAACTACTTCTACTTCATCTACTGAATATAACTATTTTCCCCAGATATCATGTTGATCACAGATTTTTTAACTGTTACTAGCTTTTGTTGCAAAGGAGCTTCTTATGTAAAGTGACCATAGTTCTTTTTTCTAAAGAGAACTGCATTGTGAAATCTGAAATGGTAGTGACAACATGTTCTTGTTTCTCTCCAAAGCCTTGTGTAACAGAAAACTGAACTTGTATGAGACATTTGTGTAACACAAACATATAATCAGACCAGGAGATTCATGAGAAACAATGGAATGTGATTTGAGACACTGAATGAAGTATCCAAGGCAAGTAGAAGTCAAGTGTAGAATAATCTGAGATGGACACATTTGGTTGAGTTATATTTCTGTCTTCAGCTGTATGCTGCTCTTGAACCTCAGTTTTGTGCAACCTAGAGCTGTCACAGTCCTTTGCATTTTAGCTTTGGTGGCAGAGACCCAAACAACCTCTTTATTCTAAAGCACAGTCACACACAACTAAGCTTTTTATATATAGGCAACACTTGAATAACTGATGAATGACACCACTTTCTGCAGCTAGACAGAGATGAGGAATTTCAGGTCTTTGTTCCTCTGATCGCCACTTGTGTTTAATTATTGTTTATTAATTGTACCCTAGCAAGTGAGAGTATCATGTCTGACAAACCTGGTGGTCTTCTATGAAAAGATCACAACATTTATAGATGAGGGGCAAGTAACTGATGTCATTTACCTGGACCTGGTGAAAGCCTTCAATGCCATCTTGCATGACACCCTGATCTCCAAACTGGTGAAACATGGGTTTGATGGATGGACCACTAAATGGATAAAGAGCTGGCTTGATGGCTGCACCCGAAGACTGACTGTCAAAGGCTGCATGCCCCAGTGGAGTCCCTTAGGGATCACTACTTGGACTAGTCTTGTTTAACATCTTCATCAGTGATATAGACAGTGTCATCGAGTGCACCCTCAGCAAGTCTGCCAACGACATCAAGCTGTGTGGTGTGGCTGACATGTTGGAGGGAAGGGATCCATCCAGAGGGACCTTGACAGGCTGGAGGGGTTAGCGCAAGCCAACTTCATGAGGGTCAACAAGTGCAGTGTCTTGCATCTGGGTTGGGGCAATCCCAGGCACTGATGAATGCTGGATAGTGACTGGCTTAAGAGCAGACCTTCGGAGAGAGATTTGGTGTTGCCGGTAGACGAGAAGCTAGATATCAGCTGTCAGTATGCTCTTCCAGCCCAGAAAGCCAACCAGATCCTGGGCTGCATCAAGAGAATTGTGGCCAGCAAGTTGAGGGGAGTGATCCTCCCCATCTACTCCACACCAGTGAGACCCACTTGGAGTACTGTGTCCAGTTCTGGAGCCCCTATTACAAAAGGGATGTGAATATACTGGAACATGTCCAGAGAAGGGCCACAAGAGGATGAAGCACCTCTCCTATGAGGAGAGACTGAAGGAGTTGGTGCTGTTAGTTGAGTTGAGCTGAATTGAGTTAGGGCTGTTGAGGCATATTGAGTTGAGTCTGGAGAGCAGAAAGCACTGAGGTGACCTTATTGTGACCTTTCAATATCTTAAGGGGGCCTACAAGAAAGCTGCAGAGGGACATTTTAGGATGTCAGGTAGTGATAGGACTAGACAGAATGAAACAAATTCAGAAATGGGCAGGTTCAGACTGGATGTTAGGAAGAACTTATTCACCATGAGGGTGATGAGACCCAGAATGGCTGCCCAGAGAGGTGGTGGGAGCCACATCCCTGGAAGTGTTTAAGGCCAGGCTGGATAAGGCTCTAGACAGCCTGATATAATGTGAGGTGTCCCTGCCCAGGCAGCGGGGAGGTTGGAAGTAGATGATCCTAGGGGGAACCTTCCAACCCTGACTGATTCTATTATTTTATGATTCCATATAACTGACAGTAATAAGGGGTAATGAATTTATCAGAAATATTTTATCTGAGCAATCAGTCTAGCAATTGGCTCTACTAGATGTACTTTATACTGGTGTTTTCATGTATCTATATATATTTTAGTTTCAAGCATATTCTTTACTTAGAGGCACTCAGGATGAAATGGTTTGACTGGTGCAATGACACTGAAAATGATAATACCTTTTGCACCTGAGGGTCTGAATTAGGGTTGAGTTAAAATTAATACATTCATCCTCGTGAGAAATTTTACCATTGTACTGTTAATAAAATTTTGCAAGGGTTTGTTCAGCAAGCTAAGCCATTTTCAGCATCTTTCAGTGAGCTGCATGTAGTGTAAAAAATGGTTTGAGCAATGTAGAAAATCCCCAAAAATGAAAATACTTAATTTTCAGACCTACAATTTTGGATAAGAAAAAGAAAATTGATGGCTTCCTCAATAAGAACAGCTCTTTGTCTCTTGCATATATGCCTCTAACATCTGCTAGGCAGATGTGATCTGAGAAATTTCTGGAGTGAATTGATGGCAAATTTTAAATACAGACAGCTGACCAGGGAAATTCTTTCACAAGCAGGGAAAAAAGTGTTTGGATATGGGATGGTCAAGGACATTCTTGACTGAAGTCACTGTGAAAGTATGGAGCTAAGGTTGCTTGCACAAAACCTCAAGCACAGTCTGCTGGCCACCCTTTCCATAGTAGGGCTGACATCAATACGTTATTGGATATCCCATTGGCTAGTTGGCTAGTTTGGAGATCTTGATCTATCTACTCCTAGCTTCTTGTGAAAATTAACTATTCTAGCTGAACCCAGGACAATGAATAGCTCAGTTTTTGCTTAGCTGTGGGTTGTTTTTGGTAGTCACAACTAGCAAGGCTAGTTGGCAGGGATTTAACGAGATGTGAAGGGGGATTGAGACAAAGTAATCAGACCTCCACGTGGCAAGGTCTGGGAGGACAGATCAGTGTGGAAGCAATGGGGGATAAGTAATGGTTCTCAACCTGCTACCCTGAAGCATCCTGGGGACAGATCCTGGGGAAGTTCTGCAGGGATGAGCCGTATCCACTTCGGGTTTTATCTGCCAACAAGGAAACATCAAGTGGTAATTCATGCGGCAGTAATGACATGAGTGGTAGAGATAGGCTAGTAGTTACAGACATGTCTGAGCATGGACAGGTCCAATTATTGACTGAGGAAAGCATGCCCAAGGAACAGGATAAAGGAAAATCAGTGAGTAAGTCAGCTCCAATAGAGACACAACTGAAATGCGTCTATGCTAACACAAGGAGCATGGGGAACAAACAGGAGGAATTACAAATATGTGCAAGTCTACAGGGTTATGATGTCATTAGCATCATTGAGACATGGTGGGATGCATCTCACGATTGGAGCATAGGGATAGATGGTTATAGAGTCTTCAGGAGGGACAGGCAGGGGAGAAGGGGAGGGGGTGTCGCCGTCTACATCAGTGATAAACCGGAATCCATGGAGCACAACCTGGGGATGTCCAAAACCAAAAGAGAGAGCATATGGGTAAAGGTTAAAGGGAATGCATTGGAAGGGGACATCATAGGAGGAGTCTGCTACAGACCTCCTGATCAGGAAGGTGAAGCAGATGAGGCCCTTTACAGACAAGTAGGAGAAGCTTCATGCTCACAGGCCTTGGTACTCATGGGGGACTTTAACCACCCTGACATCTGTTGGAAGGACAACACAGCACAGCACCAGCAATCTAAGAGGTTCCTGGAATGTGTTGATGATAACTTCCTTCTTCAAGTGGTAGAAGAACCCACAAGAAAAGGTGCTGTGCTGGACCTAGTCCTCACCAACAAGGAGGGGCTGGTGAGTGAAGTGAAGCTGAAGGGTAGCCTAGGATGCAGTGACCATGAAATGGTAGAGTTCAAGGTCCTCAAAGCATCAAGGAGAGTACACAGTAAACTCACTGCTCTGGACTTCAGAAAAGCAGACTTTAGTCTCTTCAGGAATCTGCTCAGCAGGGTGCCATCGGAAAAAACTCTGGAAGGAAGGGGGGCCCAGGAAAGCTGGACAATGCTCAAGAATCACTTCCTCCAGGCCCAGGAGCAAGGCATCCCAAAAAAGAGGAAGGCAGGTAAGAATGCAAGGAGGCCAGCACAGATGAATGGAGAACTCCTGGACACGCTTAGATGTAAGAAGAAAGCCTACAGGGAATGGAAGAAAGGACAGGTAACCTGGGATCAATACAAAGATATTGTTCGTGCAAGCAGAGATCAAGTCAGGAAAGCCAAAGCACAGCTGGAGTTGAATCTGGCTGGAGACATTAAGGGGAACAAGAAGAGTTTCTTCAGGTATATCAGTGAGAAAAGGAGGACTAGGGAGAATGTGGGACCCCTTCAGAAGGAAAATGGAGAGCTGGTGACAGGGGACATGGATAAGGCTGAGGTGCTCAATGACTTCTTTTCCTCAGTCTTCAGCAGCAAGTACTCCAGCCACGATGTCCAAATTCCAGAGGGCAAAAGTAACAACTCGGGGAGTGAAGATCTTCCTACTGTAATTAAAAATCATGTTCATGAATATCTAAGGAACTTGAACATGCACAAGTCCATGGGGCCTGATGAGATCCACCCATGGGTCATGAGGGAACTGGCAGATGAAGTTGCCAAACCGTTGTCCATTGTATTTGAAAGGTCATGGCAGACTGGTGAAGTTCCTGCTGACTGGAAAAGGGCAAATATAACATCCATCTTCAAGAAGGGAAAAAAGGATGACCCTGGGAACTACAGACAGGTCAGTCTCACCTCTGTGCCTGGAAAGATCATGGAGCAGATCCTCATCAAGGCTCTGCTGTGGCAGATGGAAAACAAAGCAGAGGTGCCTGATGCCAACCAGCATGGCTTCACCAAGGGCAAATCATGCCTAACAAATTTGGTGGCTTTCTATGATGAAGTCACAGCAGTGGTGGACAAGGGGAGGGCAATGGATGTTGTCTACCTGGATCTGAGTAAGGCCTTTGACTGTCCCACATGACATC
>VWZI01008691.1:79504-115055 GCA_013396835.1 Psilopogon haemacephalus | reverse complement strand
CTTTGAGGTCTCTTTCAACCTAGACCATTCTATGATTCTATGAATTAAGTTAATGAAGAAGAGGTGTTTAAAGTAGTTGTTTTATTTTTATCTTTATTTCTCACCATCCTACTCTATTTTTAACTGGGAAAAAGAAAAAAAAATTCCCAGATAAGGGAATTCCACAGATTTAAAAAAAGGAGAACCTTCTCTGTGTAACATAAAATCTGTATAACATAAACTATTTAGTAACCAATCCGTAAAAAATACAGAAATCAAATAAGGTAGTCTGAAGGAGAACCCAAAAAGATGTATCAGCATCAGTCACTCAGCACTTACTGTATTGCCTGCAGTTCAGCTTTTCTTGCCTCTTACTGAAGATGAAATATTTTCTGTTCAAAATTTATATTCTTGTGGAAAAAAAAATTGACTTCAAGTTATAAAGTGACACAGAAATATGCATTGAAGTAAACTGTGATGCCAAATATCAGTCATATTCAGCGCATTACTCCAACAAAATACCTCTTCCAGAGGTGTGTGTCCCCAAGTAACTACCCCACTTTCCTAGCTGCCTTTTTTGAAACAGCTAAACTGGTCTGGAAAGAGAAGCAGACAATGACAAGGTGGATGGATAACCAAGACCAGAGAAGTTGCCAAGGTTTAGTCAGTCTAGACCGCACATTAAAAACTCTTCAGTTAAGAATAAAAGAAGGGCAGAAAACCAGGTTGACTGGAAATAAGTCTGAGGGCAGCACACTAATATTTGATGGATGATGTGCTAGCAAGGACTGTCAGTCTGCTCTATCAGTGGAGGTAGGGAATGAAGACCATGCAGCAACAAAGACGCAAGGGTCACTGGTGAACTGGGAACCACAGGAGCACCTGAGAAGAGTCAGGCAGAAGCTGTGACTTCTCCATATGAAAAGGTGTCAAGACATTTAGACCAACTGAAGTGCATCTGCACTAATGCAACATAGCCTAGGAAACAAACAGGAGGAGCTGTAAGCCATTGTCTATCAGAAAAAATATGATATCATAGCCATAACAGAAATATGGTGTGATCCCTCCATCACTGTTTAAGGTTTCCGGGCAAAAACCCCCCAGGACAGAACTTGAGTTAGCCCCCCCTCCTCCTCCATCTTCCTCCTCAGGGAAAAGACAGGTGGAGGAGGTAAGAGGTAAACAGAAGGGCTTGCATGGAACTGGAAGTTAAAAAACTAATTTTAACAGATAATAAAAGGTACTAAGGGAAAAGGGATGTACAGAAAGATTGAGGGAAGGAATATATATAGATATATACAAACCCCAATTGTGGATAGCAATGGATTCCTCCACAACACATGGATGTAGGCCTGAAACATCTAGCTGCAGGCCTGACTGTGCTACAGCAGCTCTCCACCAGGCAGGAAGGTGAAGAGAAAGAGAGAGATGTATTGGAACTTTCTGTCCTCTTCAGTATGAGATTGGCAGGAAAAGGGAGGGAATAGCCTGACTCTGGGACCCCACTGGGATTGGGTTCCACCTGTCCACCTGTTAACCCTTAATCATTGTGGTGATTCAGCAGTTCCCAGCTCCCCCCTCCCCCCCCCACTCCTTGAAATAATCCAGGCTAGGACTCAGTCAGCTGGAAATTAATAAATGAAGCTTTATATTTACAGCTTTGCACAATATGCAAGCAGATGCTTAAAATATATAGCAGATACTTACAGATATATACAGTAAAAATGTTAATACAGAAACACCACACCCCTCCCAGAGATCAAAAATCCCTACGAGGGGTTTCTAACCACCTTCCCCCCTTCCCAATCTTATCTCAGCATCTGTCTTATGCAGCAGATAATTGGAGGTAGATCAGCCAGGGGGATTAGCAACAGGAAAGTAGTTAAATTATTCAGATCCAGTTAGGAAGGGAGAGACATGCGGCAGCCGGAGTAGCTCAAGAAGCTCACGCAGCTCTGTCTTACCTATGTTTGGGTTACAACTCTTAAACATTTTTTTTTCTTTTTCAGTAAACCTATGAGTGAAGTAGCATCATCATTGTTTTCCTTTCTCAGCCTATAGTCTAATTTCTCATTCAAATCCTCCAATTGGTTCAAACCAGCACACCACAACAGTCTCACATCACTGGAGAGCCACAATTGATGACTTCGAACCCTTCAGAAGGGATAGACAAGGAAGGAGAGGCAGTTGCATGGCTGTGTATGTTGGGGAGTGTTTTGTTTATGTTGGGGTTCAATGATGGTGATGATAGAGTGGAATGCTTATGGGTAAGAATCAGGAAAAGGCCAACAAGGCAAATATCCTGGTGGGAATCTGTTACAGATAATCCAACCAGAGTGAAGAGATGGATAAAATGATCTTTAGTCATCTGGGACAAATCTTGTGATCACTGTCCCTTGTTCTTGTGGAAGACTTCGCTTCCCTGATGTATGCTGGAAATACAATCTAGGAACAAGGAAACAGTCATGGGTGTTCTAGGGTGTGTAAAGAACTTTCTGACACAGCTGGTGATGGAGCCAGCTAGGGAAGGTGCCTTGCTGGACCTGCAGTTTGTGAATAGAGAAGGACTTGTGAGTAATATAATGGATGGAGGCCACCTTGGGCACGGGAATGACAAAATGACACAGTTTTCAGTTGTTGGAGGAGTAAAGATGGGGGTCAGCAGAAACGCCACCTGGGACTTTGTGCAGGTACCCTTTGACCTGTTTTGGAGATGGGGACAGATTCCACTGGAAGGCAGTCCTGAAGGGCCAAGTAGTCCAGACAGGCCAAAAGGGAAGGCCTAAAGGTGCAGGAACAGACCCCCACCATGTGCCAAAAGATGAGTAGTTTGGGTTAGAAAGCCAGCCTGGCTGAATAGAGAGGTTTGGTTGCAGATCAGGGGTAAAAAAGAGAGACTGTGGTGGTTGGAAGAAAGAGCAGGACACTTGGGAGGACTACAAGATTGTCATGAGAGTGTGCAATGAGAAAATTACAAGATCTGGTGTCCCAACTGGAATAATTGGGCTTCAACTGTTAAGGAGAACAGAAAATCCTTCTATAAACACACTAGTAACAAAAAGAGAACTAAGGAGTACCTCTGTCCTTTGTTGGATTTAGAGGCGAATATTGTGGTCAAGGATGAGGAAAAATATGAGGTAATCAATACTGTCTTTGCCTTAGCTTTTAACAGTGTGAACAGTTGTTTGCTGGATATCCAGCCCTCTGAGCTGGAAGATAGGGATGGGGAGCAGAATTAATCCATATTCCAAGACGAGATGATTTGTGACCTACTGCACCACTTAGACATAGAGAAGTCTGTGGGGATAGATGGCCTACACCCAAGAGTATTGACGGAGCTGGCAAAAGTGCTCATCATCCTTTCCATCATTTACCAACAGTCTTGATTAAGTGGGGAGTTCCAGCTGACTGGAGATTGGCAAAGTGACACCCATCTACAGGGAGGGCCAGAAGAAGGACCTGGGTAACTACAAACCTGTCAGTCTGACCTTGGTGTCAGTGAAGGTCACAGGGCAGGTCATCTTGTGGGCCATTATGTAGCATTTGCAGAGCAACCAGACAGTCAGGCCCAGTCAACATGGGCTCCTGAAGGGCAGGTCTTGCTTGATGAGCCTGATCTTCTACAGAAAAGTGACCCCTTAGTGGATGAGAGAAAGGTTGTGAATGCTCTTTTAGTAAAGCCTTTGATACAGTTTCCCACAGCCTCCTCCTGGAGAAACTGGCTCCTTGTGGCATGGATGGGTGGCTGCTTTTCTAGCTGAAGAAGTGACTGAGCCCAAAGAGTGGTGGTGACTTAAGTTAAATCCAATTGGCAGATGTTCACTAGTAGTGTTCCTGAGGGCTCCATACCGGCACCAGCTCTCTTTAATATCTTTATGATATCTGGAATTGAGTGCATCCTCAGTAAATTTGCAGATGACACGTGGGTGGGAGTATTGATCTCCTTGATGGTAGGAAGGCTCTACAAAGTAACATCTGGATAGGCTGGATTGATGGGCTGAGGTTAGTTGTATGAGGTTTAACAAAGTCAAATGCCAGGTCCTGCACTTCAGTCACAACAAGTCCATGCAGCGTTACAGGCTTGAGGTAGGTTGACTGGAGAGCTGCCTGGCAGAAAAGTATCTGGGGACATTGGTTGGCAGATGTCTGAACATGAGCCACAGGTGTGCTCAGGTAGCCAAGAAGGCCAACAGCACCCTGATCTGTATCAGGAATATTGTGACCAGCAGGTATAGGGAAGTGATTTTGCCCCTGTATGTGGCACTGATGAGGCCACACCTCAAATACTGTGTTCAGTTTTAGGCCACACACTACAAGAAGGACATTGAGATGCTGGAGTATGCCCACAGAATGGCAGCAAAGCTGATGAAGAGTCTAAAGATTAGCAAATCTTACGAGGAGCAGCAGAGGGAACGGGTATTGTTTAGTGTGGGGAAAGAGGAGGCTGAGGGGAGACCATATTGCTCCCTACAACCGCCTGAAGAGATGTTCTAGTGAGGTAGGGGGTCAGTCCCTTCTCCCTACTTTCAGGTGATGGGCCAGGAGGAAATGTCCTGAAACTCTGCCAGGGGAGGTTTAAATTGGGTATTAGGAAAAAAAAAAATTGCTAAAACAGTGGTCAGGTGTTGGAATAGGCTGCCCAGGGAGGTGATGGAGCCACTGGCACTGGAGGTGCTTGAAATGCGTGAACATGGCACTTTGGAACGTGGTCTAATGGCCATAGTGGTATTAGGTTGACTGTTGGACTGACTTAATGATCTTAGAGGTTTTTTCCAACAGAAACAATTCTGTGATTATATGTAAAGGACAATTACAGCACAGACTGTTATTATCACTGGAGTGGTATGCAGTTGCTTGTGTTTGAGATGTCTGTGCAACTCACAGAAATCTTCAAAACCATGATACAACATAGTAAGTATACCTTTGGTAAAATAATAGCTCTGTTGCCTTTCCTGGGAGTTACAACAATGATTCCTAGGAATTGAGCTTCTTTTGTGTAGAAAATTAAGCTGTCCTTAATAATATAAATCAGTACTGGATACATGCTGGAATTTTCACAAATGCAGACATGACAATACCTCACAGCCAACCAGGAAATAGAATGTGATATGTAGTATAGCTGTCTTGGCTTTAAATAAATTGGTGCAGAATGATTCTAAAACATTTCTCTATTTTGTGATCATCTGCATGATAATGTTAACATTTTAATATTCTTGCCACATTTGGGCTGCTTCCTTCTGTTGTGTGAAATCTTGAACCTGATCATCTTTCAACTGTCTCTGATTTGCCATTTTGGCATTTTGGAATGGAATATGCAGTCTGCAGTGATAATGAGGAAGAATTTTGCAGCTTCAACAATCTGAATTACAAGGAGAAAGTGTTATCACTCTAAATAGTTTTTGTACTTTGGAATTCATAATCCCCAAAGAGAATTATGAAGTCATGTAGGTTCAATTAGCAGATGAGGACAAAAGGCTTAATTGGCTTTTGTACAGCTGGGGCTGCTGACCTCTGGTTTTCCTGAAACTCGGGTGATAAGTTTGCAAACTGTTTTTTATTCCATTTTCTAAAATACATTTTTGTCTTACTGAGACAAATAAGACTAGCCTGTTTCTACACCACACACACACAGAGATACACACACCCCAAATAAGGTTTGATGTGGGCTGTATTTCCTGTAATGCATCAGGATTTTAAATACTGGTCTCAGAACTGTGTTTCACATTTCAGTACTACATCGCAGTCCATGGAATTTTCTTGTTTCCATGGTGTTATCATTTTTATATGGTTGTTAATTGTTGGTAAAGTGAACGAACAAAATAGGAGGAAAAGCATCAAAAGACCAGCAACAAGTCAGAAAGGATATACCATGAATAAAACACAGAACCGATAGTGAAATTGGTGTTACTGCAAATGCTAACGCTACTGACAGCATTCATCTTCAGAAAGCTACCAAAATATACCTCGTAACACTCCACCCTGTAAGTAGTACTGAAATTATTATTACTATTATTTGTAAGGTACATATTTTTCTAAAATTTGGTCTTGCTTCAGCTAGGAATAACCTTTTAAAGTTTTGGCTTCAGGAGAGATCAGATTCTTGGTTTGCAGATGTCTTTGTGATGAGCTTATCATACATGCACACACTGAAAGCTGATAACACAAAAAAACTAGGTGGATGTGAAATAAGCACACTGCTAAAAGACATTTGCCTGGATTAGCAATAGCATTAGCTCATCATTAGAATTTCAGATCTTGAAGAATAGATTCTAGATGTTCTCTATGAAAGGCTTAACTGCAGTGGCTGGGGGGGCAAGTGAGAGAAGGCTGAAGGTCAGTTACTCATTTAAACTTCTGTGAATTTTGTACACTTTTTGTACTGCAGAACAAACAAGGGCTTCAGCCAAAATGACACAGGGACTGCAGAAAACTTAGTGCTATAAAGGCATAAAAGTCTTGCAGAATCGAGCTACAATGTCCTACTTGAAGCTGCACTCACAGATGAATCATGAAATGTATGAATTGCTAGTCAGTTCCTGAATATATAGCATTGTAGTTTAAGACAGCTGGCAACCAAGGACAGGAAAGGCACAATCACTGGTTATGCAGGCAGGAGGAAGATAAACTTGATTTAGGGAAACACAATCAATTTAATTTAAACAAAACCTCTACCAGTTCACCAAACGAATTGCAGTAAGACAAAGATAAACACAACTCTTCTCATAGCCTTCTCTTCTTCCCAGGCTTGACCTTGCTAATTCCTGTGCAGCGGTAGGGTAGCGGGCAGCGGTTATGGTCAGTCCCAGTCTGTTCTGTGTTGCTCCTGCCTCTCCCTCCTCGGGGCAAAGTCCTCCCCTGCAGTAGCATAGTGTACATCCCACAAACTTCTTCTGCCATCATTAATCTGACAGCTCTAATCCTGAAGTCAAAGCTGAAGTGACAGTCTCTAAAATAGAAGAATGCATCCTAAATTTATTTGGTTTCAAGCCAATAACCCAGCCAAAACAGTCTATACATTGGGTACTGAACTTGAGGTAAGTGTTAACTTAAATGGTTCTGCTGTGTGCCTACTTGCTGATATGCTTACTACTCAGAGGACATTCTCCTAATTCTAGAAGAGCTGATGAATATATAGCCCTCAAATGCAACTTAGAAACTCACTTTCTGAAGGTGGTCCGGGATGATTATTCCCTGCCTAAGCCAGAATATCTTAATTCTTTTTGCCTGGCCAAGCAGGTAGGAGCAATTAAGTGTTTCCCCCTTATTTATACTCTCATCTGAGCAATCCTGAAAAGAAAAAAGCCTTTCTTTTCTGAGTGCTGACCCTTTCTATGACACATCTCATTGTACCTGTTCAAATTTGTAGCTATTGATGTATGTGGGTCAACTAGAATCATAGAATCAGTCAAGGTTGGATGGGACCACAAGGATCATCTAGTTCCAACCCCCTTGCCAAGCCCAGGGACACCCTACCCTAAATTAGGCTGGACAGAGCCTGGCCTTAAACACCTCCAGGGATGTGGCCCCAACCACCCCCCTGGGCACCCCATTCCAGGGCCTCACCACTCTCATTCTGAAGAACTTCCTCCTCACATCCAATCTGAATCTCCCCACCTCCAGCTTTGCTCCATTCCCCCTAGTCCTGTCATTACATCAGAGCCTAAAAAGTCCCTCCACAGCTTTTCTGCAGGCTCCCTTCAGATACTGGAAGGCCACAATAAGGTCACCTCGGAGCCTCCTCTTCTCCAAACTGAACAGCCCCAGCATTTTCAGTCTGTCCTGATAGTAGAAGTGCTCCAGCCTTCTGATCATCCTCGTGGCACTTCTCTGGACATGTTCCAGCATGTCCACATCCTTCTTGTAATAGGGGCTCCAGAACTAGATGCTGTACTCCAGGTGGGGTCTCACCACAGGGGAGTAGAGGGGGAGAATCACCTCCCTCAACCTGCTGGCCACACTTCTCCTGATGCAGCCCAGGATCTGGCTGGCTTTCTGGGCTGCAAGTGCACACTGCCAGCTCACGTTGAGCTTCTCATTCACCAGCACCCCCAAATCCCTCTCTACAGGGCTACTTTCCAGCCAGTCACTGCCCAACCTGGATTTGTGCTTGAGATTGCCTTGACCCAGATGCAGGACCTTGCACTTGGCCTTGTTGAACCTCCTGAGGTTGGCTTGTGCCCACCTCTCCAGCCTATCCATGTCCCTTCTTGGTAGCCACTGAACACTAAGATAATTCTTCATCTTTGTAAAGCACAACTTGAAGGTTTTCTAGATTACTGTTCATAATTTCTTTAAGTGGAGTTGCTTTCATGAATAAACTCTTTCATTCATGAATAAGTTCTTTCATTGTGTATCTTCATAAGAGGCATATAGAGGGATTACCTGAATTTTTTGGGCTGAGGAACAGTACAAATTTGTGTTCCCATAACTAACAATCTTGATGTACACCTAGACACACTACAGAGACAGCAATTCTTCCAGAACAGATGTAGAAACATGTGAAATGTCCCCATTAAATAAGTCCCAGATAGCTACAGCCCAGCTAATAGTAACAGCACTTAGCACATTCCTCCAAACTCAGTGTCCAAGTATGCTCTGCAGCTCCTTACCTGCAACAAAACAGGATATTCAGTGCCTCACTCCCTCCTTTGTTTTGGATGGACTTAACTGAGTATAGGCTATGAGAGAACTTGCAACATCTTTGATCCAGGCCCATGTGCTAAATCATTGGGAAAACAGGGTCTAGGATGAATTGTCACATGGTTTTATTTCACAGATATAACTATACCATGCTTTTAAAATTCAGTTATGTTAACTTATTTCTGTGATACTGCATTCTGTTTGAATAAGCTATGTCTGTCAGTCAGTGGAATCAGTCAGTTCCTCTCTGTGGAACAAAAACTGACAGAATTAATATCTAATAAGACTGATTGATTTACCAATTGTAGGAATATTATTTTTCCCATTGGAAATTTAGAGAGACATTTCATTAGTAAAAATTGGAAAATATTTTTCTGATGTGGGAAAAAATACAGGAAATTTGCTATTGTTAATGAAGACAACAAATCAAGAGAGACATAGGAAAAGACATAATAGTTACCTAAAATACACTCAGTCTTGCTAAAGCAAATCAATATGTTCCTTTTATTTCAATGTTCTGTTCAAAGTATTATCTTTTCACAGAAAGTTGTTTTGTTAGAAGTTCGCTGTGGCAGATGTGCCTTTGAGCAGATGTGCTGGCTCACTGCATTAAAGATGGACACCTAGGGTCCTCCGTTAGATTTGCAGAGAATACGGGAAACAGATAGGTAGAAAGATGAGTGTGCATTTCCAGAACTAACAGACTTTTGGTGATATGAATAGGTTGCTCTTTACGTTCTTGACTTATCAGTTTAAATATAGAGCGTCAGTTCTTTTTATTTCAATGCACAGCTCTGTAGGAACTCAAAAATTGAATTTTAACCTAAGAGGTCTTCTTGAAGACCTGGGATCTGTGCTGCTTATAGCAAGTGTCTGTTCTCCATTACTGTCTGATAATTTTGATCTTATCTATCAGTAGTTTCCACTTAGTCCCAGCTTAAAGCACAGGTAAGGTTATTCTTTACTGTACTCTTTGTCATATTAATCATGAGTCATCATACTGTTGTTTCTGTGTATTGACAAACCCTTGAAAATAATAATTACATCTTCTCTGATTTGAAGCTTCACACTTCAAACAAACTTGTAGTGGTGTTCAGTATGGATTTTAAATTATTTTTTTAGTCTTCTATTCTGCAGTGTGCTTTAAAGCAAACAGTGTGGCAAAATCAAGTGCTTCAGATCGCATGTGCTCCTGACATGGTGGTCTGAATAATTTACCTTACAAACAAATTGTAAGTTATTAGTGCTAAGGCAGTGTCAAGATGAGCAAAAGAAACCTCATCAGATTTGAGCAGTGAAAGAATATGTCAGTAACATGTATTGCAGTTGACACTATGCCCTGATAAAGATATTTGTCTCAAGTGTCCTGGGTCAAATTTCAGATGTAGTGAGTTAATTCCTTTAAAATCTCATACCGTAAAAATGAGGAGGCATTTTAAATGTATGAAGTCATGTTTCAAGTTCACATCCCTACTAAAACACTTTACAGCTGCTGCTTTGTTGCTTAACATCAAGTCAGGATACCTTCAATTGAACCAGTATGCAAACA
The DNA here is from genome assembly GCA_013396835.1 of Psilopogon haemacephalus. Taxonomy (NCBI): domain Eukaryota; kingdom Metazoa; phylum Chordata; class Aves; order Piciformes; family Megalaimidae; genus Psilopogon; species Psilopogon haemacephalus. Next base: position 104,887 of record VWZI01008691.1, on the reverse strand, counting down.
AGAATTATTGACATTGCATTTAGGGACCTCTCTTTCTGCCTGCTGTATCTTCCAAAAACACTTGGTTAAGCATACATCTTTTCTTGGACAAATCCTTTTCTCCTACCAAGTGGCCACTCCAATGCCACTGTAGTAAGAATGTGTGAGTGCTAAACTGTAAAAAGTTTCTCATCCTGAGTGATAATTTACTTTTGTGTAATTCAGTGCACTTTCCTCCTCATGCAGCTTGTAAAAATAAGTGTGTGAGCACCTCGAAATGTAATTGAAATCAGTAACGTTGATGGCATCTGGATTTTGCTGTGAGAAAGCCTTTTGTCTTAATTTCAGCTATAAAAATGGTACATAGTTGTACTGGATGTATTTGCTACATGTTAGTTTTCTCTCATTTGCTGAATTGAAAAATCAGCAAAAATTGATGCGGAGAAGTTATAACTAATCATAGAAAAGCCCGTATCATTTGTCTCCAGCATACAGAAAAGAACAGAAATAATACCTAGTCAATGGATGATGAGCCATGTTTATTCTAATCTTGACGTTTCTACAGTATTTAAATTTGAGTCGCTTTAGTGAGAGGACTGGAACAAATACTATCTTCTTTTTGCTGATAGGAACCACAATAATCTCTTTATTACACCTTTTGAGTCTCTGTCCTTGGTCTGCTGGTAGGAAGACTGCAGAAAGGAAGATTGTTAGACTTACAAACAAATTTGGCCATACATAGAAACTAAACACTGAGAACAGACTTTATTAAATTATACCAAATTTTGCAGAAACAGACACAGAGCATACTTAGCCCTCATCCAGTATTTTTTAGCTACTGACTGTTTCTTGTACCAAACAGGTTTTTACTGCTTGCTTTTCATTACCATTTGGTATACAAATTTAAATTAAATTACTTGATTGGATGTGTACAACTACTTTAGCAATCTTGATGGCAGTCATTGAGTACACAGCTTAAATAAACTATTCTTTTATGCATTCTGTTCTTACTATCTTTTAGGGGGTTTTAGGGAGTATGTTTGAAGGAAAGATCAGAAAGTCAGCTATGAAAAATGCAACTAAGGACAAAGAAGTTGCTCAAACTGTTGACTTTTGCATAATGGATAGATAAACGTCATTGCATATGTACAATCATATTTATGATGACCATGTTGCTTATATAAAAATATGATCATGTAACATTGAAACTATCACTATTATTAATTAAACAGTTCCTAATTCCTTTCCTTAGGTCTTCACTTTTTTCTGACAACTTGTATTTGGGAGATTTTTGTGTCTCTGACAGATTACAGACAATTACAAGTTTTTTCATTTTGCTATTGATAGTTGATACAAAAGTAATGAGAGGAATCTTCAGCGAATGCAAAGATCCTCTCAAGGTTACAGAGGTCAGGCTTGCACTCATCACTGTACAACAGATTCAGGCTGAGATCACCTCAGATAATGAAAAGAGAAGACTATAGAAAAAAATTAGCCAAGGAACATGTCTGGAAATGATCACAGTGAGCATCATGACCATAAATGTGTTATTCAGCAATGTATTTAGCAAGATGAAAGAATCTAATGAGTCTAGAATTCATTTGCAAACCACTTTGCAAACTTCATCAGTTCACTGTGTGCAGATGCTTCTAATGCTTGTGAGAAAGCACCTATTTATTTTGTCTGTTTTCAGTGAAATAAAACAAAGCTCACCAAACTGATACAGACCAGTCTTATAAAGTCACCTTCCAGTGGTTTATGGTGGTTCATGCAGAGTCATGATTTTTGGCAGTGGAAATGTGGTTACGGCTACAGTAGTAGAGGTTTTCAATAAGACTCCACTGGTTTTGTGCAGCACATTTCCATGATACCAGAGTATACCTTCTAGGACTCCAGGAGCATTTTCAGTGATTTTGTTTAAACCAGATGTTTGGTTGATTGATGGTAGCTAAACTCATCACCACTTAGTTGTCATTCATTTTCAGCTCTAGATCACACAGTGCTTTATATCCAGTATCTCCAGGGCAAAGGGATGTAGAATTTCCACGCTTGATGGAAGTTTTCACTTTTGCTGAGCATTTGCATCAAGGAACACAAGATTACTGTTGTAAAGGATAAATGAAGATGAATAGAATAAAATTAGTAGCAATTTCACTTTAGCAGAAAATAGCTTTCCCATTCCTTTTAAGATGTTTTTGTTCTTAGCCTTTTTCTGGCTTACTGACAGATATCTCTGGTAACTTAGAGGGATATTCCACTATTTTTCCTCTGGACCAACTTCCTCAAAGCTTAAAAGCTGGTTGTTAGCTGTAAGTAAAAAATGAGTAAGGTAGCAAAGTGGAATGAGTGAATTAAGAAGAGCATTTCTGAGTGAAGCAGTGAAAGCAATAAAATGTATTTTTTTAATCCTAAATATAACAGATTCTTTGTCCTTTTCCTTTTTCAGCTCCTTTCCTTTGTTATGCTAGAAAGAGATTAGTAAAAAGTTAAACCTGTTAAAGTGTCATTAACTTATTTGTCTTCCTCACCTTTGAAGCTGCTATTTTGAAATTAAATTATATGGAGATGTATGTCTATCTGATCAGTATAGCATGAGGAAGTAACAGGAATCAGAGAGGCTCTCTTCACTTTTTCTTCTGCATGGTGTTTTTTGTTCTTTTGTTGCTTGTTTGTTTGGTTTTTTTAATCTTTTCTGTGGTCAGCATTGCCTTCTGTGTGATGTGAAACAAAATCAAGCTCTCTTAAAAAGGGGTGGGATACTCAGCTAAGTATGCTGCATAGGAGAATGTACCATGTGTGCTCCTACCAGAGAGAAATCACATAAATTGATAGAGAGGGTTCAACAAAGGGCTACAAGTATGATTAGGAGACTGGAGCACATACCTTGTGTGGAGATGCTGAAGGACCTTAAGTTTTTAGTCTGGAAAAAAAAAAGAAGTCTGAGAGAGGATTTAATAAATGCTTATAAATATCTGAGGGCTGGGTGTCAGGATGAGGGGGACAGGCTCTTCTCACTTGCTCCCTGTGATAGGACAAGAAGCAGTGGATGTAAGCTGCTGCACAGAAGGTTCCACCTTAGCACAAGGACGGCCTCTTGACTGCAAGGGTCACATAATACTGGAACAGGCTCCCCAGAGAGATTGTGGACTCTCCTTCTCTGGAGACTTTCAAGGCCCACCTGGATCCATTCCTCTGTGACCTGAGCTAGATTATGGTCCTGCTGTGGCAGGGAGGTTGGACTCGATGATCTCTTTGGGTCCCTTCCAACCACTGACATCCTATGATCCTGTGATTAGTCTTAATGTGGCAAATCTGTGCAAATAGGGATGTTAATGGTTCTCAGAAAGCTTGGATATCATGAGTGCCTCTGTATCACTCTAGTAGCTGTACTGTAGTGTGAGACTTAAGAGATTCAGATACCCATGACATTCTTTATTTTATGCTGAGACATGAAGTTGTATGGGGAAGGGAAATTTTTTGTATGCTATCTCAGTTCTTGCATAAGTATTTAGAAGTTTTTTTTAACATCACACATAGATCTAATCTATCATTAATACATTATTTAGGAACTAAAGCAACTAAATTTTGTGTTAAGTATTATACCTGTCTGCTCCAGTAGTTTACCAAGATGCTTAAGCATTGGAAATACAAGTTGAAATAAGTGTCAGAAGCTCAAGTCAGATTATAGTTTAATAAATGATTTATTTCAATTCTGGACAAGTTTTGAAAAGCATTTTCTATGATAGACAAGTTCTCAAAAAGTCACCTATTACTTGGCAGTACTATATTAGCTAATTGTTGTTATATTTCTTTCTGGAAATATCAGCTATGGCCTTTTATGTGACATGTCTTTAGATTGAGAGGTGTAATTCCTTCCTTCACCTTACTTTTATAATGTATTATGCCATTAAGACACAATGAAGCATCTTTTAATGGTTCATTAACACAGAGTTGGATGCACTGTGTAGAGAGAAAGAATATTTTCTAGAAGTCTAACTCATCAAAAAGAAGCTTTGAAAATTGGTACCAAAAGTCAGTCTATATGCTATGTGTTCTTCCTATTCTAGACTTTTGCACATTTTGAGATATTGTTGCTGATACAGTGTTTTGTAGGGAAATTAAAAACAATGCCCTTAATCTGTAGTTAGTAGTTTATTTCCCTGTGAATGAATCTTACATTAAGGAAAAGGTTTGTGATACAAAAATGGAAGAAAAGAAGCTCTCAAAATTATGCCATGGACAACTGGAACCATAGGCCCATAGACCAAAGTTTCATAATTTAATGGAGTTCTGTTTATGTGAAAGATCATGATTTTTTGGGGAAAGAAAAGTGTACAGCCAGATGGGAGATGGAGAAAATGGTATTTTAAAACGGAACAAAGTAATTTGCAGGCTAAATGGCTCCACTTAGACCTAATAGATGGTTCAGTCTACACACTGGACAGGTAAAACAGACATTTAAAATTTTTCTTTCTGTAATGTTTTTATTGGACTGGGCATCACAATGGAAGAGAGTACAGCTTGCCCTTCAATAGCAGTCCTTGCTAAATACTAGCACCAAACAAATCAATTATATGTCCATCAAGGATGTGAAGCGTTTCCTGGAGCAGGAAATTAGAAAATAAAAAATGTCAAAGATAAAGATGTGAGGAAAAGTTTAACCTCCTTCACGCCTCCTCTGCCTGAAAACCTAGGTTAAAGACATTGTCCATTCAGCCATCTCCCTCGCTGTATCTTGAACTCCAATAACATCCACAGCAATAAGATACTCTAAATTAATTTACTACTTAATCTATTGTATTCTTCATCTTGGATGTGTATGGCATAATTTCTGAAGTGTGTGAGGGGTATTATGCCTCATAGTTGAAAAATACCTATTATCTGAGTCATTAGGACAAAACAATTTTAATCTACACGTGTTCAATGCAATAATAAAAGCCAGTGTTCATTTTCTAAAAACTATGAAGATAAAATCAAAACCAGCTTAAAACATCTGCTGGTTTATCTAGTGTTGAGGTCCATTTTCTAACAACAAAAGTGATGTTGCATGAAATTTAGTTTAACTGGCAACAATTTTTATAAAAAGGTGCTGGTTTTCACTTGCCTAAACTTTCCTCCGCTTTCCATCCCTCCCTTCCTCTCTTCCTCCTTACCCCTTTTTTCTGCTATAACTCCCTCTCTTAAATTCCTTTTCTACCCTTTTTAAAAACACCTTTATCTTTGCCTTTTCTCCCTTCTCCTCTCCCCCTCCCTCTGCTTTTTTTCTATAAGCATGAAAAATCCTCAGTCTCTTCCCATGTCTGAGCAAGATAAATGAACTAATTTAAAATATTTTCCATGCCTCATCTGTCCACTCCACAAGCTGTCAATGAGTTTGGATTGGAAGCTTTCATGCCAATAGTCCACGGTGAGCAGTTGTATTATTTTGAAATAAGAATGTTGTTTCCATGGCAAACTTGGAACACTTTACAACTTGCTGACATCCATATACTTTGGGGTTTATGCAGGAAAGATGATACTTTATGAGATTTTTTTAAAGCAAAAGGTCATTTGCCAAGATAAAGCTGTCATATTGTTCTTTTTTTTATATATATCTTTTGAAGGAAAGCAACAGGGAAAAATAAAAGACAGGAGAGAAAACCAACTCATTTTAAACATACTATGATTTAAAATTTTCCTTCTGTGTTTTGCTGACAACCGTTTTTACCAGCAAGTATATTAATAGGTAATACATTTCAATTTAGAGGAAGTAATGACTTTGCAAATTTTTGTGGTGGCTAACTACACTAAGACACTGCTTACCCTCTTCTGCAGTGGGGTCAGATTATTCTTAGTATTTACTTAATGAAGATAGTACAGGACTTAGAAATGAGGGAAACATTTAGAAATTATTTACTTTTTCTGACATACTGCAAGCTGATTCATTTTAGATGGTGAAATTTTTAAAACTTCTTAATAAATTTTAATATGTCTTTAGGAATGTCATAACTTTTCTGTGCTTCCTTGGCACATTTGCCTGCTCAAGTGACACAGGTATAATGTTAACATCAGTTCTGCTGAAAATTAAATTTTGGCTTTTGTCTGAAAGCTTCATCAGTAATCTGTTCTTTAGAAACTATGCAGTCCTCTGGAGTTTTCAGAATTCAGAAAGCTCTATGTCTCTATGATGCATAACATGTGTAAGTTTCACATGCCTTGACCCATTCCTAAAATAACTAACTAAATAAATAGAAACCAACCAAAAAAAACATTGCCAAAACAAGCAAAATCCTACTACATTCCTGTTGCAATTATTAATTTTAATTACTATTAATAATTGCAGGGGTTCTGGGAACAGTTCCCGGGGTTCTTTGGATGTTCGGTTGGCAAGAATAAGTACACTGAAGTTGCTTAAAACACAGAATTAAACAGTTTAAACAGTCAGAAATTAGGAAACAGAGAGCCTGATACAGAAGCGATCCTAACCGCGGGTGAAAATACTCACTAAGTGCGCACTAGATACAGTGCTTTTCCCCGAGATAGAGGAAAGAAGGAGCTTGTCCCAAAGGAAAGAGGAAAAGAGAGAGGTTTGCCTTTGCCGCCTTTGCAAAACGCTGCTGCTGCTGCTGCTCGCTGCAAAGCACGTGGCCGCTGCTGCACAGGGTGATGAGGTGTGTGTTCCTCACGGCAGTGGAGAGAGAAGAAGAACAACTAACGGCCGGCCCATTGCACCCGCTTAAATACCCCATTAGGAAAGCGTGGAACTGACCAATAGGCACTTAGTATCCCTTGTCTGGCCAATTGGTTCAAAAGTCCCGTGCCCAGGGGTGGGTCCTAACACCCTGAAAGACAGCACAGATCACCTGATTTGTGCATGTGACCTGTTCATGTGGCCTGAGACCTCCTGGTTTCCAAAACCACGTGGCGTGCCCCTGCAACCCACCTCTGGACCTTACAAGGAAAGGGGAGGGGAACCTTGGGGAGGGGAACCTCAGGATGTGAACCAACTCTGGGCAGTAATCATGCCCACACCAGGACAATTCCTCTAGTCCTGTATTTGCATGTTTTATTTGCTCAGGGTTTTTTGTGCTATTATTAGCACTTGGTAATGGCATGACTCAGCGTTTGCCCCGTTTACTGTAAGCCTACCAGGCAGTTCCTGGCCAGTGACATAACTACACTAAACGGTTTTACTTACACTTTTTTCTAGTAGTATATTCTGTACACAGTAGCTTCCCTTCAGTGGAGAACAAGTTGACAAGCAGCTGTGTCCTCATTCAGTGTACTTCACAAGCACAGTATTTTCCTTTCCAGAGGCAAAGTGCTTTCACCTACATAATTGGCCATGATCCTTTCTTGACCAGAGGATATATACAGAAGTCCGGTCCCATTTTCTAATCTTTTAAGACACAAAGCAGCATATTACTGTCATGGTAGTATATAGCTGAAATTTTGATATGTGTGCTTGTATTGTCAGAGATTTCTGCTTGAGCTTGATAAGATTTTTGTTTCTAAACATTTGAACATGCATGTTTTAAATGCAATCTGTTTGTAGCAATTTTGTTTTCTTTATGAATGTTAGGGAAATACATTTTTAGTTTATTGGTATTACCTTACTGACTAGCCATTCTCAAATGATAGAGAGTTTATTAGATAGGAGATGGTGACACCTTAATTTTGATAAAGTCTGAACACATTTTTTTCAGCTCAGTAAATTACTTGCAGGGTGTTGCTAAGAATATAATCCTTTCAATGCAGCATCTCAACCTATCTAATTTTAATTGCTCTCTTATTAAAATGTTAAAGTCTCTCTGTGTATTTATATGTGTTCATATGAAGTGTTATAAAGCAGTTATTCTAAAACTATACAGGAACTGTGATCTTTTCTGTACTAAGTATAAATTATGATACTAATTTGCAAAGCAGTGCTTTGCATTAAGTGAAAATGCATGAAGTAATAGACCCTGAAATGGCTATACAGTCTCTTAAAGTTTTCCATTGTCTGTCAAGGAGTTTTCTGAGTTAGCAGTTCTAGATGTCTTCTCTAACTGCTTTACGCAATCATGCTGTTTTATTTGAGGATCTGTCTCTTTCAAAATCTGAGTATGTAGAAAGTCCGCTACTAAAATTTATTTTGATTGGCTTTGCAGAACAAGGCTTGGGGATCATAGTGGATTTGAAACATCAGCATGCCCTTGCAGAAAAGAGGGACAACTGTATCCTGGACTTGACTTGTAAGACTGCAGTTAGCAGGCCTGAGGAATGAATCCATTGTTCCCTTTTATTTGGCATTTGTAAGACTGCACCTGGTTTACCCTTTACTGACATACAGGAGCAAGTCTAGTGAAGGGCCACTGAACAGTCAGGACTGGAACACAGGATATAGGCAGATACGCTGAAGAAACTGCGTCTGTTCAGCCTGGAAAAGCAACATGTTTCCACAGAGATCTTGCTGCTATTTACAAGTAAATAGAAAAATGAGAAAAGATGGATGTGGGTGCTTTCTGGAGGTGCACGGTGATGGTGTGAGAGGCAAAGAACATAAAGCAGAGCATGGTAAATTCTGGTGTTGTGTAAAGAAAGGGTGTTCTGAGTATAAATTCAGTGGCCAAATATTTGAATAGGTGCCTAGCAAAGCTGAGGGACATTTGTCCTTGGAGGTGTTCAAAACTCATCTAGACAGGCCTTGTGTAACTTGATTTATGTCTGCTTTGGGAAGATGCTGGACTACATGACTCCTGGAGGTCCTTTCCAACCTTTGTTATTCTTTGACTGTGGGAGTAGTTCAGCTTTCAATTGGCAGTTTGGCCTCTGCATTATGTAATTGGGTTAAGAAATATGTGATTGTGACTGGATGACTAAGGTGCAGAAAAGAATCTGAACATTGCTGTGAAGTTCTGGTAGTGCCTATGGGAGTTGGCTGGAAAGAGTGCAGTTGCAATATAAGACTGGTTCCCCACCCAGCGTATCTGGTGGAGACTGCAGCAGCGACTGATGCCTCATAACCTTTTCAACTTAAATGGCCTTTCACAGCTTGCCAGTTATTTTTAGTCTTTGTCTTAAAGACATATATATGCAAACCCAAAGGAAAGTTGTAATAAGGAAGCTTGTCTTCCTGGAGAACAAAGAAAAGGCAATTCTTTCTAATCTCCCATATCTATCTGGAATTTTGTCTTTCCAATACCAGTATCAGCAGTTTCTTTGTGTTCATTTCAGGATGCCTGAAAGGTTCACTGAATACAGGCATGCTGCTTCTATTAAGTTACACTTGGTGTGTTTAAATGTTTGTGTGGTACAATGTATGACCTAAAGGTGAAAATTACTGGCAAAAAAAAAGGAAAAAAAAACCAACCCACCCACAAAAAAAAAACCCAAAACCAACAAAAGAAGACATGCCACATTCTGGAGCTATAGAGGAAGAGGCACTGTGTGGAAAAAAGATTTATTATATCCTGTAATAAAAACATATTTGAAAAAAATATTTATGAACAAGTGAAAGCTAAGTGAGAATTCAGGTGAAGTACTGAAAAATGTCCTTATGAAGTGAAGGCTCACAGTCACATTAATATTTCTGGAAGGAGGTAGACATGAAGTAGGCAAAATAAGAGTTAAGATAACTAAATTGTCAGTGTCACTTGCTGTGTGTGGATCTGGAAAGAATTGGAGTGGTGTTCTTGTGTTCAATTACTATGTGCTAGCAGCATATTAATTGTATATGCAGTGATTCCTCTTTTTAAGGGAGGTGGTGATTGACTGTTTTCCTATGTATTGATAATAAGGTTTTTGGGACAAGATGTGGGTATGTGTGTATGCAGTTTTTATCAGTAGATCTCCAGAGCAGGATAATGGACTTCTCAATAATTTTCGGGATGTTTCCAACAAAGCAGAACAGTAACACAGCTTTTAAGAGGAGTATGGACTGAACTGCAGCAAACTTAATTGTTGATATCTAATTAAAAGTATTAAATATTTAAAATAAATATTTAAAATAAATGCACAACAGTTTATTTCCCTAGGTTTAGCATAGTCATAGGTGTTCTGGTGAGTACTGCTGTACAGCAACAGGCACTTACAAGGTCTTTTATTTCTTTATTTCTGCCTCATAACACTCACCTTTTTTTACCAGTTTAAAGAGATTACATAGTGTTTCACAGAAATATATATGTTTTCAGGCACTTTCTAAATTAAAACTTTTTCCACCAAGTGCTTTGTTTTCTTTGATTTTTTTTTTTCTCTTTTAGTCTGCAGTATAAGGATTTCTTCATTGTAATCATGCAATCTGTGCTTCAGAAATGCTAAGTTTTTCTTTAACTCTATGCTCCTGTCTTTCCTATAACTTAAAAAGCTCTTGGGACCTTAGCAGTTCTACTGACTTAGTAGATGTATACTTTGTTAATGCATAATTTTAACAAGTCTTGATGAAACTTTATTAGGTTTTATTATTGTATATTAAACCGTTAGGCAAATTAGGTGCCATTTCAAAAGTAAACATGGCTTCAGTTCAGTCATTGAAAGTAGACACAAAACTACATTATTTCAGAGTTATTAGAAAGTAAGATTATTGTTTCTAATAGCTACTGATGCATAAATCTTATATTTATTTCTCTGCTGGAATTCATGATTTGCAGAATTTCACCTATATCTGGATAAGGTCTGCAATCTTGAGTTTACACTAGCCTCATGCCGTAGGCGTACTTATTGAGTAGCAGTAAACCCCCTGAGGGCACTCGCTGATTTATTTGAAGTACCAGAGGGATGCAAAGTAGTCTCTCAATACTTTATCTAACAACATTCTTACTTAATTTTACATAGTTGTCTGAACATGCTGAACAATAAAGTGGAATAGATGATCTAAGAAATAATTTAGTTCACATATTCTGGTTTTAAGTTTTCTCAGTTTCATAGCTGAAATGTTCAGATTAGTTTAGATTAATCAGGAGTAAAAGGAAACATAAAATGGAAAAAAAAAGTAGTGAGCTTGTTTCATAGAAGCACACTATGTTCTGCCTAAATTAAGTGCTGACTTTGTATTCTGAAAGATGGTTGTGCAGACAACAAGCAGTCTCTGATCTGCAGATAATGTGTCAAATGTCTTAGTCATCTGTGTCTTCTGGTTGCATTGTTCATTGTTAAAAAATACTTGTGCCATTACCTTGCTCCCAACACTTGCAGTACAACTAGATTGTAATCTTTTCTCACTTCTAATCCATATTACAGCTTTGGACTGGAGGGAGAAAAAAACAGTTTGACTGCATTTTTTTCTCTGGGTCTCAAGGTATAACAGCTGATAAGCTAGTGAAGCTCCCTTGGTCAATATTCTGTTAAATTCTATGAGTATTTTACTTCTGGTTACATTAGGACCAGCATTTCATATCTGTCAGTCATATACAACAGCAAAAGTGGTTGTCTGCTAATACAGATTCTGAAGCAAACCAGATTCATTGTGGAATACAGGGGCACTAAAGAAAATGTTGTAGAAAAAAACCCACAACAACCAATGACTTTCTTTAATTTCCTAAACTGTACAGTGGTCATAGATTTTGTTTCCAGTGATACATAAAAAGCCAGAAGTGTATAAGAATATATAAAAAAGGATGAGAACATATAATTCAGTTGCTGACTAGTGGTTAATAGCTATCTGCAGGAACAGAAGAGCTTTTATGGGTTGATTTTTTAGTAATACTTGGAAATTAATATTTTTTAGAGGCTGTCTTGAAATAACTTCTTTTTGCAGAATTTAGTGCCGTACTGTAGTGAGCTTCTTCACATTAAGTCATTATTTTTGCTAAGGTACAGAAATACTTTTGGGAGAAATAATACTAAAATCTAGCCCCAGCTTTCTATAGTGAACTCAGCTTGTGCTTATTTTCAGAAATCCCTGCATCAGAAAGCAGTATTACTGTCTTTAATTCGTAACCCTGTTAGGGTCTGGAGTTTTGTTTTGTAAATACTACTCTTTTTGAGGGAAACAATATCAAAGTATTTATATAAAGATGCATAAAAATTATTTATCCAGTTCCCTCAGACTTGGCTTTTAAAATCTGTTCTGTTTATATTAATGCAGCCTAATAATACTAAAGAGCTATTCCATGATTGTGAAATTAATTTGCAGCAGAGTATTTTTCATTTGGGAGGGAAAAAAATAATTTCACCATCTACAAAATTACAGTACATTGTTCTGTCCTATATTCTTAATCTTCAGTTATATAAACAATTTAATTTATTCTTCATTTTGCATCTCAATCTCTGACTAAGACTAATCTTCAGCTACTTCTCCCATTGTCTTGTTTGCAGTAGTATCTAGCAAGCATTAAGTCTAAATGATGTTTTTCCTAGCTACCTAGAGTGTTGAATTTGCTTTAACTGGTAGGAAAAGCTGTAGTTACAGGCTACTGAAAATTTGTCAGTTGGGCATTGAATTAGCATGACTGTATTTTTAGTAAATGTGTTCAAAGTATCTCAAGCTTCTTAATTTCATGAGTAGTAAGCTTACATACCTATACAATACAGGTTTGCCTATAGATGCTTAGATTCTATCCTCTGCCAACGTGGTTCAAGATTGGTTCCATTCTATGCAATTCCTTCATTTTAGCAAAGTGATAAAAGTGAGACTTCAGGCAAGGGTGGAGGAAGAGGAAAACCTCAGTGTTTAAAACTAGTGACTCTTATTTTTCTTTGGACACACTTTCAGTGTTTTGTTTTGGTTGGTTGTTTTATCGCTTGATGGTTTTGCTTGGGTTTAGTTGGGGTTTTTTGGTTTTGGGTTTTTTTCACATTTATATAATCCTTTTTCGAAATATATCACCATACTATAGAAATTACTATTAACATGGGGGAAAAAAAGGTGAAAATTTTTATTTAAATCCATATGCCCTAAAGGCCTAAGTGAGAGTATGATAACTACATTATTAGTTAGAAGCTAGAGAGAGAAAGAATTGCCAGTATGGATCAGACATAGCACAGTTCATTTTATTACTTACAGCTAATATGTATCTGGGTATGTAGCCCATCTAAGGTTCCAGAACTGTGCAAAGAAGATTTTTATGGTTCACACTGAATTTATTCTATGTATTCTGGCTTTTAAAATCAAATGTGGAGGATTAACTGTTTTCCTTATATTTTTTCTCATTTTTGAATGGGGTCACCATGCCTGATACAGTTATGCAAACTGAATTTTCTAGTACCTCTGGCTTTATTTGTGCATATGTGTACTTTCCAAAATTCATGCCTATGTTTGAAACTCACTGTAAAGCTGAGGTAAAAATGCATCATCCCTTTCAGTGTTGTTTTTTCCACAAGGGACACAGCATCTTAAAGGAAATGTGTTATTTATCAGTCTTGATTCTTTTCATGCTCTCTGAAAGAAGACTGATTTGCAGAATTTTTCTGGTATTCTGTAACCCTAGAGTGAAATAGCATTTTTTATTCCAGCATATACAGTAATTTTGTTTTCCTCAGTTCATATCCACGATCTTAATATTTTTGATTACTCAAGACTGCAGCACAAAAGAGTAAAGTGTGTTTTGAGTTACCTGATGTAACAGCTACCTTCCTTATATTTGGCAGAAGTGGATTCATCCCATGGTTAGAACATGGGAAGTAATTTCACTTTCTTCACATGACCTGAAGTCTGCATTCACATAATTATTCCTTTTAAATATGAGTAAATCTCAAGTTATTTTGCTTTTCATTTATATTAGTGATATTCCATCAGCATGGAGATAATAATACAGTTTAAAGTAATTTGACAGATTATTGATTTTTTTTTCCCCCCGATACTTTACTGGAAAGTACTATGAGAAATAACTTTTCTTATAATATGTCAGCTTGTATAATATTTTCTCCTTAAGTTAAGCTGTGCTGGAAAAGAACAAATAGGACAGTCTGTTTTACAGGGAGGGATGAAGCTTTGGTTTAATTCCTGTGTGTTTGGACATTCCATTTAATATGTTCCATTTCCAGTATTCTTGACTGCACATTTTTTTTAAAATACTCATACACAAAATTGCGTTTCATACTTTTTCTTCTTACTTTAAGGTGACTGGTGAATTTGAGTGTACATATTTGTGAAAAATCTTTCAAGAGGACCTGTGTATTGCTGTGTAGGTGCATGAGCTCAGTGTCTAGACATTGCATGTGACCTTTCAATTCTTTCAGGAATTTTCATTTTACTTGATTCTGACTATGTGCGTGTGCATATATATATACACACACAGTGGACCAAAAGGTTAACCTGCCTCTTTCACCCAACACAAATGTGAAGCAAAAGTAACACCAAAAAAACCCTCTGGGTTAAGATAAAGAGAGTTGAGCAAAACAGATAATAATAATAACACAATGCTCAATCACCTTAGCTAATAATGCAATGCACAATTACCTTAGCTTAGCCTATTTGCAGAAAGAGAAATGCAGTGTAAAGCAGGAAAGCAGTAGCATAAAGCAGAAAACTAGGGAACTAGCTAATTCCTGCCCATCTTGCCACCATTCCCAGAGCAAAGAGAGAACTTCCAAAACCCAAAAGCAGCAATCGAACAGGAAGCCTCTCTGTTACCATCTGAACCTCAAGCTCCATCCAGTGCTTTCATGTTGAAGTTGGCATGAGGCAGGATGGTTTTGAATAACAGCAGCAAATATTCAACTTAATCCATGACATTTAGTTGGCTTAAATGAAAATAGCTTCATGCACATGAATAGGAGTACACAATGAGATATCAGTGAAGTCTCTGAAACATTTCTTTCGTTGGAAAAGTAATTTTTACCTTGCAGTAGTCTAGCCAGACTGAGTTGAGTTCTGTTCCTTTTAGCAAATGATAGGTAACATTTTTTACTAGCTTTCCAATGGGAGATGCTACTCTTATTTGCACTTGTGCAAAGCTGTGCATGCTGTTGGCTTTTAGAGGGTATATGTAAAGGCAGTCTTTCTCATACAGAATGATCCATGAAATTGACACCTGCATGCTTTTACAGGGCTAACATTTGCATAAAGCTTTATTTCAGCCACCAACATGTCCTGTTCCCCACCTGTGCAGTCTGGTATTTCAGCTATTAAAAAAGGGTATCTCCCCATCCAAGAAAGGGGATTTGGGAAGCACACCATGATGTATCCTCTGGTTTTACTTGGGTGACCAGGGTGAGGACATGGAAGAGTGGGATGGAAAGTCCACTTTCACCCTAGCTGTGTGAGTCTGTGAAATGTAAGGAAAACATTGCCCCAGTTTCCCGTGGAAAGTCTTCCAAAAAGAGCAGAATAATTGATACTGCCTGTGATCTTCTTGAAGGGACGTTCTGGAATATACAAGTGATTCCAGTGAGGATAGAGGGGGACAACTCCTAACCAGATACAGGAGAGAGACAATCAGGTCTATTAGACTGTATGGATCAGATGGCCTGGTACATCTAAAGTCATGAGAGTATAAGTTTTAGTAGGTAGAGGTGCACCATGCACTCTGATTCCATCAAACTATGAGGAAGTAGAACCTATCTCTATTTCTGATGTGACAGGGGAATCCCAACATCTGAGTGTGTTAGAAACTGAGGAGAGACTAGCTGGGAATGAATGGCATGAACACCCCACCGTGACTGGCCTAGGGGCTCCGTGCATCCTTGGTATAGTTTATCTTAGGAGAGGATATTTCAAGGATCCAAAAGGATGCTGGTGGGGGTTTGGTATAGCTGCCTTAGGAATAAAGGAAAGAAAGGAACTGACTGCTTTGTTTGGTCTCTCAGAGGACTCTCACTGTGAGGCTGCTAAATGTTAAAGATTGTCAGGTGCCACTTGCCACTGCAATGGTGTACTGGTGACAATATTGTATCAGTCAGGATTCCATGATCCCTATTTATAAACCAATTCAACAACTGGAGAGACAAGAGGTGATCAATAAACCTCTTCCAACAGCCCCATGTTGGGTGCCATATATACATTATGCTAGATTAACACAGCCTGTTCTCTCCCCCACCCTCCTACTCTCTCTTCCCCCCCACTGATGCGGAAAAAGGGCCTGGGAGGCAGTTGTTAGTTGAGATAAGAACAATTTACTACTCTATTACAGGGGTATCAGATTACAGAAGAAAACAGGAACAAAAGAGAAAAATACCCATTGGACAGAATCTGAACCCTGTGAAGTTGAAAAGAGAAACCAAAACAGTCAGACCCCAGCCCAGAAAACAGGGAACTTTACACACTGTAGAACATATTATAAGTCCTACAAACTCTGGCCAACCCTTTTTCTGCAATGCAATGTGCATGCCATTCGAGTATGGTGTAGAGTATACAGTCCAGCCTAGTCTGTTGCTCTCAGTTACTGAGGGGAAGAGTACAGCCTCAGCCACTATCCCTCCTCTCTTCTAGTGGGGCCAGACAGCTTAAATCAATACAGAGCTGAATTATACAATAATTTAAAAATATTTTTTCTTCAGAATGTGGAAATTAATAAACAATAGAAAAAAATTATCTGGTAACTGAAGAAAAAGAATTTTATATAAGTTAATTTGAAATACTTAGAATTCTTAACCATAAAAAAAAAAATAATATTCTTGTGTTCCCACCATAGGCAGACTAAAGGCTGTTGAACTGAATCAGTGACTAGCAAATTTGGAATGAATGGAAGTGATCACTGTTCCAGCAGTTTGTTTTCAAATTATTGGATTCACTGTTTTGTATTATTGAATAAAACATGTTTTGGAACAGCTGAGATAATTTTGTGTTCATTAATGACACTTGCATTATTGTTAGCCATGAAGAAAGTTATCAGAGAATGGTTCTTTTATGTGGTATAACACAGTCCTCCATAGAAGTTACAAAAATAATCACACACACAGAGAATCACATGGGTTGGAAAGGACCCCAAAAAATCATCTTATCCAGAGCAGAGGTCACAACGAAATGCATCCAGGCGAGTTATGAATGTTTTCAGAGGATGAGACTCCACAACCTCTCTGGGCAGCCAGTTCCAGTGTTTTTTCACCTGGTAGTGAAAAAATTTTTACTTATGTACGTGTGGAACCTCCCTATGTTCCAGTTTGCAGACATTGCCCCTTATCCTATCATTCGGCATCACTAGGAGAAACTTGACTCCATCCTCCTAACACTTGCCCTTCACATGTTTATAAACATTAATTATTCTATGTAGTGTGTTTTGTTAGTGTGTTTTAGTGAGATTTGTCTTTTTGGTATGGTGAAGCTTGTTTCCCAGAAGTACTTAGCTCATTTCACTTCATTTGATTCATGCAGGCCACTTACAAAGTAGTGACAGTATTTTGACTTGGTCTCCATTTTGGCAAGAGGGAAAAAATTGTGGCTGTCAATGGTTCCATTTCCAAGTGGAGACCAGTAACAAGCAGAGTCCCTCAGGGATCAGTCCTGGGACCAGTCTTGTTCACCATCTTTGTGGGTGACACGGAGAGAGGCATTGAGTGCACCCTCAGCAAGTTTGCTGATGACACCAAGCTATGTGGTACAGCAGGCACACTGGAGGGCAGGGATCCATCCAGAGGGACCTGGATAGGCTGGAAAGGTGAGCACAAGCCAACCTTATGAGGTTCAACAAGACCAAATGCAAGGTCCTGCATCTGGGTTGAGGCAATCCCAAGCAGCCCTGAGGAGAGGTACTTGGTGGATGAGAAGCTCAATGTGAGTCAACAGTGTGCACTTGCAGCCCAGAAAGCCAGCCAGATCCTGGGCTGCATCAGGAGAAGTGTGGCCAGCCAGACCAGGGAGAGGTGATTCTGCCCCTCTACTCCACTCTGGTCAGACCCCACCTGGAGCACAGCATCCAGCACGTATATTACAAGAAGGCTGTGGACATGCTGGAGCGTGTCCAGAGAAAGGCTACAAGGATGATCAGAGGGCTGCAGCACCTCTGCTATGAGGACAGACTGAAAGAGTTGGGGCTGTTCAGTCTGGAGAAAAGGAGGCTCCCAGGTGACCTTATTGTGACTTTCCAGTATCTGAAGGGAGCCTAAAAAAAAGGTGTGTGGGGAGGGACTTTTTAGGCTATCAGGTAGTGACAGGACTAGGAGGAATGGAGCAAAGCTGGAGGTGGGGAGACTCAGATTGGACGTGAGGAGGAAGTTCTTCAGCATGAGAGTGGTGAGGCCCTGGAATGGGGTGCCCAGGGGGGTGGTTGGGGCCACATCCCTGGAGGTGTTTAAGGCCAGGCTGGATGAGGCTCTGTCCAGCCTAATTTAGGGTAGGGTGTCCCTGGGCTTGGCAAGGGGGTTGGAACTAGATGATCCTTGTGGTCCCTTCCAACCCTGACTGGTTCTATGATTCTATGATATGTCCTGAAGATGGTAAGGTTAGCAACACGTTTTAATATATGAAGTGGGGAAATACAGCCTAGTCCATCACCATTGTAGTGAATACATAACTAATGAAAACCAGACTAGAAAAAATGAAAAGCAGGCTCTGGAACGATGGAATTGTGCAAATGTTGCGGATATGGAAAGCTCTGAGATTTGTGCATTGTAACAGGCTACCTGAGGATATTGCAGAAACAGTTTCATGAATTTGTTAGATTATCCAGCTACCAAAGACTAAGCATGTATTTAGTCCAGCTTTGAAATAGAAAGCTAGGCATAATGGTATGTCCTGCCTAGATCTGGATTTCTGTGGGCCTCTTCACTCTTTTTGAGGCACCAGTACATGCTGGGGGCTGCCCTGCTGGAAAGTGGCTCTGTGGAGAAAAACATTGGAGCCCTGGTGGACAGCAAGTTCTGCATGGGCCAACAAAGTGCCCTCGAAGCCAAGAGAGCCAGTGGCATCCTGGGGTGCATCAGGAAAAGTGTGGCCAGAGGTCTAGGGTGGTTCTTCTCCCCCTCTACTATGACCTAGTGAGACCACAAGTGGAATACTGAGTCCAGTTTTGGGCTCCCCAGTTGAAGAGAGAAGGGACTTGCTGGAAAGAGTCCAGCAGAGAGCCATGAAGAAGTCTCCTTCTCTGGAGACTTTCAAAACCTGCCTAGATGTGTTCCTGAGCAAACTACCATAGGGGATCCTGCCTTGGCAGGGAGGTTGGACTTGATGATCTCTGAAAGTCTCTTCCAACCTCTAAAGTTCTGTGATTCTGTGAGCTTTCCTGTTACATCTTGCAGAAGTATGTGTAGGATTTTCAATTTAGCTGTCTTAGGAGAAGCAGGTTAATTTTTAGAGTGTATGAAATTTAAAATAAAACTTTTCATAGCTACTTGTATCAGTATTCTTACTATAACAGTAGAAGAGGTCGTGCTCACATTATTTAAAAAAATGCTGTCTATTAATTACAGTGTTACTGAGTTACCTTGTAATTCATAAATGCTCATTTTTTGCTATGCATATTGCAAATTATGAAATGTAGTCAGTGAAGCACAAATAAATTTTCAGTCCTTGAGATACTTGTAAATGGAGTCTGTGGAGTCAGGGTTGTATAGTAAATACTCTGTTTCTTTTGCTTCTGCAGAAATGTATCTTCTGCAGACAGAGAATTAAGAGAATTTCTGGTGCCTGCATACAATGTTCATATGGATGCTGCCCAGCCTCTTTCCATGTCACCTGTGCCCATGCTGCAGGAGTGCTGATGGAACCTCATGACTGGCCATATGTTGTCTACATCACATGTTTCAGGCACAAGATCAACCAAAATGTGGTAAAGAATTTGTTTCCTCATATGTTAAAAAATCAAAATCCAGAATTAAAGTACATTTCCAGAGAAAATGGAAGAAAGGATTCACACTATGTATTATAATAGCTCCACCTTCATATTTCCTTACACAGCAAGCAATAAGATCCTGAAGGTTTTTTCCTTGTTCTGTTACCTGGGAGAAATGATACTTTACATGCCTAACACATCTTTACATTAGAGTCCTCAATGAATGCTTTGTTTTGACAGCCAGAACATATATTTGAACTCTGTGTTTTGTTAACCTGGATTGTATGACATACGCCCAGATCACAGTACGTTGCAAATACTCACAGATAGTGTCAGGCAAAGGATATGGTATGTAGCTAAGTTCTGTGTCCTGAAGCCAGTGTCTTGCAAATATCCAATTACAATTATTTTGTCATCTGGCAAACACTAGTATGTCATGAAAATTCAGATTACTAATGTGCTATTTTATT
Organism: Psilopogon haemacephalus; assembly: GCA_013396835.1. Taxonomy (NCBI): domain Eukaryota; kingdom Metazoa; phylum Chordata; class Aves; order Piciformes; family Megalaimidae; genus Psilopogon; species Psilopogon haemacephalus. The sequence goes on along the minus strand of VWZI01008691.1, from coordinate 84,834 downwards.
TCTTGCTGGTGCTGAGAAGGACCCTTTCATTTTAGATGATACACATGAAGAATTAATATAATGCCTTTTATTTTAATTAATTGCTGTTATTTAAGAGGGAACTCTTGTTGTTTATCTGGGCCATGTAGAAAACTATTTTGTTTCCTATCAAACTAGAATGACTTAATGTAGTCTTGTTACAGAAATAGCTTCATAAATTAGTCAAAAATTCACAAGTTGTGAGCTTTTTATCTCCTTTATACATTCGAAGTGAAGAAAAACTAACCCAGGTAATGTCTGTATAATCAATGTCTTTCTCTCAAGAGATTATCAGTGAATCCCTGGTATTAATGATGATAAGACTAGTGAAGAGCAAGATTTTCTTCTGCATGTAGCGAAGTATAATGTCTCACAACTAAATTAATCAGTTCTGAGTGTGATTCTTACAGAGGGAAACAAATTGTGCGTCACTGTTAAAAAGTTTAAAAGTTCTGCAGAACTCTTAAGCCTTTTAAGGATAATTTTTTTGCAAAATAAATTAACATGTGAAAACAGGTTTTATTTTCTTGAAATATTTTTCAAGAACATAAGTTTGGTTTGAAAAACAAACCTCAATCTGTACAGGCAACTTATGATACTGTCTTGGCTTCCTTGGAAAACATTACCATTAGTTACTGAATTAAAGCCATGGCTAGTAAAAATGGAACTGTTCTTCTCAAGTATTTTATAGCATTTTGGGACAAATCTTTAGGTATTGGGATTTGTATTAGCAGTTGGAAAGTCATTCCCTGCTCAAGTAGGACTTCCTGCATTAACACTATTTTCTATTCCCACTTTATGTGTATAATTGCAGACACTTCCTCAACTCCTTATTTTTTCCACCTCTAATAGATTTGTCTCTGTTGCTGGAGCACCTTTATGCTATTAAACAACACCTGTGATTTTCTTCATTCTGTTGTATGATAGATATTATGTGGTAAATGTGCTAGATTATTTCTGCTCTGTTTATACAGCACTTAATATAGTGTCCTAAACAGACTTCTTTTGTAATTCATGTGTTCCTGATAGTTATTAATAGAAATAAATTGCTTCCAGTTCTGGGCTCCCTAGTTCAGGGAGGACAGGGACCTACTTGAAAGAGTCCAATGGAGGGATACAAGGATGATGAAGGGACTGGAGCACTGCCTTATGAGGGAAGGCTGAGAGACCTGGGGCTCTTTAATTTAAGGAGGAGAAGGCTGGGAGGAGGGTGTAATAAATGCATATAAATATATGACGGCTGGGTGCCAAGAGGAAGGGACAGCCTCTTCTCTGCCCTGTGATGGATGGAAGGTGATGGATGTAAACTACAACACAGGAAGTCCCACCTCAACATGAGGGAAATCTATACTGTAAGGTTCACAGAGAACTGGAACAGGCTCCCCAGACAGGTTGCAGTCTCCTTCTCTGGAGATTTTCAAGACCTGCCTAGATGCATTCCTGTGTGACCTGCACTAGATTATGGTCCTTCTCCAGCAGAGGGGTTGGACTTGAAGATCTCCAGAGGTCTCTTCCAACTCCTAACATCCTTTGATCCTGTAAAATACTACAGAAAAAAACCACATAGATTGATTAAGCAGAATTTATACTTTCAATCTGATGTAAACCAGTGTAGACTTCAGTACTTAACTACCTTAGTATGCATTCTCTCTGGAATAAAAAATAAGTTATTAATAAGCTATTAATTTGAATGGCAAGAAACAAAATACATGCTTATTTGAAAAAAACCAACCAAACAAACAAAAAAACCCACAAAGCCAAACCACAATAGTAATAGAATGACATAGAATCCCATTACATCCACTTTTAATTAGTGATTTTCTTGACCTGTATTACGTAGTGTGAAATTAAGAACACCACCAATGACCATGGAGAAACAGGAGTTTGTGTGGCTACTATTTAAGAGATTGTGTGAGGGATCTTCCAAGCAGCTTGAAATGAGGCTATCACAACTTTTTTTTTTTTTTTTAAATGGTGTGTTATTAGCTTATTTACTGTGCTCAAATCAAATATTTGCAGAAGAGGGGAAAAAAAATAAAAAAGAAGGCTTTGTATTTTCCCTTGGCCCAAAACTTGGCAAAGGAAGATATTTTGTTCAAGAACCTTTTTTCTGTAAATTTCTCTGGAGACAAAGAGATTGCCATATGTTTATATATGCGTGCCTTTATGCTCTGTGTTTTAGATAATTAATCTAATCACACCTTTAAGCCTTTGGAAATTTCTTCACCATCGGTTTTCTTGTTATGCTTTTCTTAGCTATTAGCTATGCTTTCATGCAGAAACTATATTGCTCTTCACCATTAGGCATAGCAATGTATCTTACTTCTAACTTACTTGTAATGAACTTTTTTTTTTTGTCTGTTTTTTAACTCTCCTTGTTCGAAAGTAGAGCAGGAGAATCATGCAGACTGAAATTTTATGTTGTATTATGGGTGCAGGCTGGAGCACACATACTAATCCAAAGGGAAATCATAATCCTTGCATCCATGTAGTGCTGCAAAGTGGAGTTAATATACAAGTACCAACAACTGAAGTTCTTTAGTAAGAACTTTGAGAAATACGGTCTTTGGAGATCTACAAGCTCAAAACTAAGCATGCTTCTTGAATTTGCTGAAGGCACAGCTTTAGAAGTAATAATAAAAAAATAATAGGAGAAAATGTGTGTTTTAAGGAATGTTTTTGATTATTCCTGTAACAGCCTACATTATTTTATTATGTAAATTGGAATGTCAATATACAGGGAGGGTGCTGTGATTTACTAGCTACAGATAGTAGGTCACATTTTTTCCTTTTCCCTTTCTGACCGTGGTCTATCATCAAACTGCAAGAATGCTTGGAAGTACAGTAGAGAATAGGTGCTGTTATGATGAAAAAAACTCAATACACAAGAAATTGGGAAAAAAGAGTCATATGCAACTATACAAACAGGAAAAAAGTACCCAAAAAGATCTGTATGAGATTAGGAAAGACAGAACTCAGAGTCAGAGAAGGCCAGCTGGAAGCAAATGTATAGTCATGAGCTACATTTTATAAATTAAGTATAATCAGAAGAGGCCATCTAGAAAGCTCTGTTTATTGGCATTTTTAAAACTGTCTTTAGAAGATATAGAGATAGGAGTTGCAAAACACCCACCGAGGAGTTGCAAAAACCTAATGTTGATGGTTTTGGAGCATTTTCAAATTATCTTCTGCTATTACTGACCAGCTCCTACCTTTGTAGCACACAGGGAATGAAGGGATACTGTCAAAGAGAAGCTCTAGATGCTTTTTTCTGTTGAATATCTGAGTAATGCAATGTCATTTTTTGTCACTCTACTGATAACCACTTCACATTTCAGAGAGACTTAGGAAGGATATTTTATTCCAAAATAATGAGCTGGCATCGTGCATCATTGTTTCTATACCTAAATTGGAGGTCCATGGAGTATGCTTAAAATACTGAAATGAGAGTTATGTTTGTGTTTGACATAAATCTCAGAATTATGAGGGTGCCCCTTTAAAAATTATAGTCAGAGAAGGTTTGTAGGTATTTAGTTATACATCAGCTTGTAGTGGTACATATAGTTTATATATTTAATATAACAAGATTTTGGTATCCTGCTGTACAGAAAATGGAGAAAGCAAATTTCCCTCTTTATGAAGTTGGCACACAGAAGGGGAGGTTCACCTTTTTCCTTTGTATCTATCTGCCTGTTTTCTGTATTTCTGCCACTATCTTAGTTCATCCTTGGCTTAGGTACTATTACAGAAAGTCATGCTTTTTAAACCACAGCTTTCTCAATAATCTGGTAATTACCACAGCTGTTTTTTTAATCTGATAGACTCCCTTATATAACAGCTGTCCTTTCTGATCAAAAATGACATTTTAACATCAATAAATTCTTAAGATTTTCTGACAGGAAATGTTTTCTGGGACATTCAATCAATTACAGAGTATGCTTGTCAATATTTTTTTTTTCCTGAGAAATAAATAAGGAATCCTGTCAAGGCAATGCACTAAAAAGTAACCTTCTCCTTGAGCTGTGTTGCATTTCTATTTTTGTATTTGTTCTAATAGCACTTTTTCACTGAAAATTTTATCATTAAATGAGCCTGTATTGCTTCTTAAAATATTATCTTTTGCCTTCCATCTTCAAGATTGAAGAAAAGTAAACATTTTTTCTTGGATTTTTCTTGGATTTATGTAATATCAGCATTTTACTACTATCTCATATAAGTAAATCAATTAATACTCTTCATTTTTCTTCCCTCTATAAAATTAATAGACTAAAGTCTAAAATTCAGCAGTAAATTAACATTTATGTTTACATACATTTCAAGATTAGATAAAAAGTGCTAACTGATATGTTATCACTGCTGTGATAATACCACTAAATTCTGCTACTTAGTCTAGCTACAGACAGGTAAAATGGGGAAGAAACAATATTGTTACATATGCTAATGGCTAATATGCTCAGGACAAAATTTATAAAGAAATTTTGAAAATGTTTTAGAAACATCATTGGGTTTCGCTATCTGAGGTGATCTCAATCCTCCAAATGCATATGTCAGGCAGAACTCTGACACACAGAGATTTAGAGCGCTGTCTTCAGAAATAGTACAGAAAATTTGTACTTGGTTTGCCCTTAGTTTGCAGGAGCAAAGAGATTTAAAAATTCTATATTCCCAGAAATCAGTCCAGGAAAGAGACAAGATAACAACTGCAGTCTCTGCAAACTCTAAAGTGTTCAAAGTGTTGTTTTTTCGTTTGGGGTTTTTTTTTCCTGTCTTCTCCAAAAGCACTGGCATTATTATGAATGCTTGGAATCTAACAAGAAATGATGCTATCCTTATTTTTCATTGCTATTAGTGATAAAAATTCTACAGATGTAGCATTTTGCAGATTTTCAGGCACTATCAAAGGTTATTGTATTGATTCACTGCCTTCTAAGATTTTAGAAGCAATGCTAGGAAACAGAGAAATTACTTTAGCCTATGTAATAAAGTATTTTCATACTCTTTACATAAGCATTTCTGATTAAAAAAAATACTTTATGCCTACAGTGTAATTGCTCCTTGTGGTAGCATCTTCCATGATAAAGAGTTCAGCTGTTCATGTATAGCCCAAACCATAGTATTGCAAAAACAAATTAATTTGTGTGAGGTAATGAATAGAGAGTATAATGAGAAATAGGTGTTTTCCTTGTTTATTAGGATGAGAAACTTGCTTTTATTTTTCCTGGTGAAGAAAGTTGCTCTCTAAGTGGAACATTCATGACGATACATTAGTTGGGTGCTTTAACAACTGTTAGCATTATTTGATCTTTCCTTCT
>VWZI01008691.1:37623-66714 GCA_013396835.1 Psilopogon haemacephalus | reverse complement strand
TATATATTATATATTACTGTCACTGTGAAAATAGTTGTCGAATTGGAAATAGCCATATTCATAACATAATTACCAGACAAAACATTCTCAAGATAAAATTCTAAGTTCAGTAGTTTGTAAGTACAGTATCTGTACTTTATAGCCTTGATTTAGAAAAGCATTTGAACACATTTTAAGCACTTAAAATAAAAATTAAGATATTGTCATCAAGTGTCAGTGGCTGTATTAAATTTATGAGAATCTTGCAACATTTCACAGATTTTATATTCAAGTGCATATTTCAGATGTGGACTTAATTTTTTCTCTTAGTGTGGCTTCACATCAGTTCTCAGTCTGTACCCATCACCACCCTGGCACTCCAAGTTCACTTGCTGTTTGCAAATGCTCTGTCCAGTCTTAATGGTACAAAGTTGTTTAATCTCAGAAGAGAAAAACTGCAAAAATATCTGCTTTATCTGTAGTGCAAGCATAGCAGAAAAAATAAGTGTTGTCGCGGGATATCTATTTAATTAATGTTGATATCCGCAGAGGGGGGTCCTGGAGCCCCCCGGGTTCTTTGGGTAGGCGGTTGGCAAGGAACGAATGCACGAGTTGCTTAAAACGCCAGATAAACAGTTTAACAGTCAGAATTTAGGGAACAGAGAGCTTACATACAAACAGATCCCAGCCACGCCTATAAAACCCGCAGTGCGCGAAGGGGGGAACAACGCTTCTTCCCAAGAAAAAGGGGAAAAAGAAGGAATGACTTATTCCCGGATAGAGGGAGAAGGAGAGAGAGAGAAGGGGGTCTTAGCCTTGCCACTTCTCTGTAAAGCTGTGATGGCGCTGCTGCCTCTGCTGCTGCACGTGGCTGGAGCTCTTCACAGCACGAGGGGGAGATGAGGAAGAATCATAGAATCATAGAATCATAGGATGGTCTAGGTTGGAAGAGACCTCAAAGATCATCCAGTTCCAACCCCCTGCCACAGGCAGGGACACCTCCCACTAGATCAGGATGCTCAAGACCTCATTGAGCCTGGCCTTGAACACATCCAGGGAGGGAGCAGACACAACCTCCCTGGGCAACCTGTTCCAGTGCCTCACCACCCTCACTGTGAAGAATTTCTTCCTAACATCCCGTTCAAATCTCCCCTCTGCCAATTTGAACCCATTCCCCCTCGTCCTGTCATTACAAGACCTTGTGATCGAAGAAAGAACTTTTAACGGTCGACGGCCCCTGCCTAAATACCCTAGGGGCGCGTGAAACTGACCAATAGGTATTCAGCATTCTCTAACTGACCAATTGGTTCAAAATAGTCCCACGCATATGTGCAGCCCGAGGTTTCCTTGGGTCCCGGGGCCACGTGATGTGCCCCCTGCCCCTCAACCCCTCCAGGACCTTGTACAGAAAGGGGAGGAGTAACCCAGGAACTGAACCAACTCTAGGGTGTTAATCACACCCATACCAGGACAAGTATTTAAAAATATTTTTCCAGCATCTATTGCAAATGGGTAACTTGCTATTTTAGTTCAACGCATATAGTGAATTGTAGAATTAATGTTTCTAAAATCAGAAAATACCACCTGTAATAAATTAAAGGGTTATTTGTGGCTTTTTTTTCTTTTTTCCAAGATTAGGGTTATTTACAGGATTTTACTTGTTTAAAAAAAAAAAGAAAGAAAGAAAAAAAAAAGTTTGGTGAGTCCATATCCGGAGTGTGGTGTCCAGTTCTGGGCTCACTCATACAAGAACGCTATGGGCATAGAGGACCAAATACAGTGAAAGCTGCCAAAGCGAGTGGAGCATCTGTCATATGAGGGAAGGCTGAGACAGAGCTGGGACTGTTCAGCCTGGAGAATAGTAGACTTTGGAATCTTACACAAGTGTATGAAGACCTCATGGGGAAAGTGAAGATGGAGCCACACCCTTCTCAGTGATGCAGACTTGAGTACCGACTGAAATACAGAAAAGTTTTTGACCTGAATTTTTATTTAATTTAGGACTTTTTCACTCTGAGAGTTGTTAAATGCTGTGCTAGTTGCTTATGAGGTGGTGAAATTTTCATCATTTAAGATACTCAAACCCAATTGGACATGTCATTGAGCAAGCTTCAGTGTCTGACCATATTCAGAACTGGGGCTCTACCTGGAATGTGAAACTGGACACTTAAAGTGAACAGGCTTTTGAGTACTGCTGGTAATGGTGGTCCAATTTTGTCCATTTGTGTGAAGAAGAAAATATACTATGTAAAGTATATATACACAAAATGTACATGCTTTATGAGCTGAAAGTGCGTTGAGCCAATGCTATATGTTACTTATAGCTAGTGTATGGGAATATTGAAGGGTTGCCATATGTGGATGTCTGACTTTTAATTATATGACTGAGGAAACTGAGGTTGCATTTTTGCAACCTAAAAAATGGGGTCTAATGGACCCATTAGTGAATTTCTGCAGTAAAAAGAGAATTTCCAAAATGGCTAGATAATATGAAAATAAAAGGCAGGGAATTCTTTTAGAAATCAGCAGAAACTGTTTAATACAAGTTTCCCAAACATTATCCCATAGACTAAAACGTTGTGGTGATACATGAAGAATGGCATTGTTATTTGTCTAGTTATTTCATGAGAACTCTAATTTTCCATATGAGCAATTCCATTAGCTATTGTGGAGGAGCTGTGAGATTTTTTTCTTGTGCAAGGTGCAAAGAGAGCAATTCATGCTGGGCTTTTGTTCTTGGAAAATTAATGTTTGGCTTGACATTGTTGATATATTGTTTGTTTTCAGGAAATTTGCAATCTTCCATGATGAATTTTAAAAGTTTGGTTCATGACACTTAGCCAAGGCTCATTTTTGTTCTTAGTAATAAATAGAGGAAGAAGTATGATAATGACTGTAACTGTCATGACACTCATCATTGAGGAGAGAACATTAAAAATACTGTTTCAATTTATAGTCACATCTGTGATAGTATTTAGCAATCTCTCTCCCTTGAGAAGTTAATTATTTAAAAGTAGGTAGTATCCAGCCTTTTCCCTTTCACCCTGCCTATCCTGTAAGTACATGGAAGGAAAATACAGTAATACCACCTACTATCCCAAATAGGTGGTGAATTTTATAGGATGTATTTTTCTGTCTTTCACAGCACCCTTTGCCGGGCAAAGACACAACATGTTTTAGAGTTGTCCCATGTGTTAAGGATGGGTTTGAATCTGGGTTACAAGTAAATTGTAATGAGGCTGATGTAAAAATTATTAGCTAGTTTATTAAATGTATAAAGAAAATGTCCCCAAACTTAATTTACACTTAACACACACACACATGCACACGCACACACACACACACACACAAATTCTTTTATGCGGATGATAATACTATCTTTGCAGAATATATATATACACAGTCAGACTGATTTAAACAATTTTAGGAAAGATTTTAGAAATTTAAACTATTGAAGAGAGTCCTGCAGCACAAAGAGCCATTTAAAGGTTAAACATACACTTTTACAAACTTTCGAAGAGAGAGTTAGTTTACTCACTACCCAGAGTCTCAGTATTTGTAACCCAAAAGTATATGTAGAAGCATAAAGAAGGAAAAATATAGTCGCAGCCAGGTGGTGGCCTTCCACGTGGTGATGGTGCGGGATGCGGGGATGTGGGCAGCTTGCTACTTGCATAGTTCAAATTGAGCACGTTGTCTGAGGAGATCCACAGACGTGAAGCAAATCCTCCAAGATTCTCAAGGAGTTATCAGAGTCGTTAACCACTTAGGCAAAGCAGGATCCAGGCTTACAGGCTGGAGCAGTCCGACTGTGTTGTGTAAAGCAAAGGAGTTCGCCCTCAGGCTGGGGTTTGGGGCCGGCAGGTCACTGTGCCGCAACTTGTTACGAGGCCTTTGCTAGGTCGTTGCCTAGACTCAGCTAGAGTAAAATGATTCAGGCTTGGCTAAGCTTGGGCAGGCAGCTACTTCCCGGAGCGAGGCAAGCGGTCTCAGTCTCTTGGCTCAGTTCTAGTGATGGGCAAGGGCAGTGTCTTCTGTTCCTGGAAGAAACAAGACAGGCAGCTAGCAGCAAAGGCAGTAGCAACAAACAAACAAGTTGGTCAAATTTTAAGCATTTTGGCGAATGTCTTAGATGAATAGCAACAGATAAAAAAACACCTCTAGAACCAGTCCTAGGTTATTTTACAAAAAAAGGTAGATGCACATACCTAGTATCCGTATCAGAGTCCTGCACCTGGGGAGGAATAATAAACTGCACCAGTACAGGCTGGGAGCTGATCTGCTTGAGAGCAGCCCTATGGAGAGGGACCTGGGAGTCCTGGTGGATAAGTTATCCATGGGATAGCAATGTGCCTTTGTGGCCAAGAAGGCCAATGGGATCCTGAGTGTATTAAGAGTGTGTCCAGCAGATCAAGGGAGGTTCTCCTCCCTCCTCTACTCTGCCCTGGTGAGATCCCATCTTGAGTACTGCGTTCAGTTTTGGGCTCCCCAGTTTAAGAGGGACAGGTATCTGCTGGAGAGGGTCCAGCAGAGGGCTACAAGGATGATTAGGGAACTGGAGGGCATAGCTTATGAGGAGGGGCTGAGGGACCTGGGGCTTTTTAGCCTGGAAAAGAGAAGACTTAGAGGGGATATGATAAATGTCTATAAATATCTGAAGGCTGGTCAGGAGGTGGGGGGACAGACTCTTCTCACTTGCTCCCTGGCATAGGACGAGGAGCAGTGGGTGTAAGTTGCAGCAAAAGAGGTTCTGCCTCAACACAAGGGGGAACTTCCTGACTGTAAGGGTCACAGAGCACTGGAACAGGCTCCCCAGAGACGTTGTGGGATCTCCTTTTCTGGAGAGTTTCAAGGCCTGTTTGGATGTGTTCCTTGGTGATCTGTGCAAGATTGTGTGGTCCTGCTCTGGCAGGGAGGTTGGACTCGATGATCTCCTTGGGTCCCATCCAACCCTAATGTCCTGTGATCCTGTGATCCATGACCTGTGTTTATGAAAAACAAAGTAGGGTGCAAAACAAGGTGAAATACAGTGTCTCTGTGGCAGACTAAGAGGCACCAAGGCTTTTGTCTGCTCTCCGGCTTCTTCCACCCAGGAAGGTGAGAAGAGCAGGGCAAGGTGGCTATTCAGGTAGGTGTTTATGACATGCAGAGACATGGATATGTATTTCAAGTACAGTTTGGATCTTCCACCACATCTTGGCACAGCACCTGAGAGGCAATATTGTCATGTAGGAAAGTATGTTGCAGTGGAAATGTAGGGTTTCACTTCTTTCGTGTTGAATAAATGAGTGGATTAAAATACATGCCATTAAAAGCAGTTTATAATGTTTGGATTTGGTTAGCATGATATCATAGCACAGTAATGTTCCAGTAAATGTCACTATGGTGCATTTTTCCTTCCACATTTTGAGTTCTTTGACACATTTATCATTGGCCTCTGTTGGAAGTGAACTGTTGAACTCAAAATTACAATATTTTAATAACTTATTCTATGTAAACCTGAGACTTTTATTGCATCAACCTGAGATAATACCAGGTCCTGCAAGACCATCTACCTGAGTCCTTGGCTTTATCTTTTTCCTTTCCAGTCAAGACCTCCTAGTGATGAGCTCAGGTAACAGAATCCCTGAGTAGGTTTTCTAAGACCTAGGACACAACCCAATAAATGAGTGTGAATTTACATGACAAATCTTGTAATGTAGTTTGTACAAAGTGTAGATGCCTTTAGTGAGGTATTTGCAGGGATGGCTTCCAAAGAATTGAAGAGCACAGAGATGACAGGATCATTTTCTGGCCGTTCATGTATTTTCCCACATGGACAGCTGTTGTTACAGGTTTGTGATGGGTGTGCTTTGGAAATAAGTAGTTTAGGTCATACTGAGCCGTATGGGTCAAAAGAAGTCATAAAAAGGATATTTGCAACTAAAGTAAAATGTGCTGCTCAGCAAGTTGGGCACAAAATTCGGCCAAGACACGGGGAAGAAATGCTTTATATCTTCTGAAAACAATAAAAATAAGTTTAAAATAATCCCACCTAATTCTTTGTAAGAATTTGGATTCTTTCAGTGTTTGTCCACCAGCCAAGCAGGGAACTCATTGTCATTCTCACCATCCTTAGTTTGATCCACCAGAGTATGTTTCAGTCAGCAAAGTTAGCAACTAGCAAAAATGTGCTGTGGTTAACAAAACACGGGTTTCCTGAATATGTAAAAGAGAAAGTCTTGCACATATGCAATTGCACTTTAGCGATCTTTATTTCTGGTGTGTGACAGAAATTAATGTAGGGGGAAATGTATCACAGTTGCTGATAGCTATCTGGTATGCAAGCTATCTATAGCTGATAGCTATCTATATGCATATGTTGCCTTGCCGATGCAGCAACAACTGTAAAGAGTGTGTTTCCTTGGTTAGGATTTAATTTTCATAAAGGCTAACAGTATCTTCTGTTAGCCCATTAGCAGGATTATAAAACTTGAAACACACTGCTAATAAATCTCCTCCAATTGCCAAGCTGTAAAAAGCAGCTTCCTGATAGTTTCAGTATAGTGGCTCACTCGCTGATTTGAGAATTCATCCTTTGCAAATAGAGCAGAGATTGCCTACGGCTGGGTCCACCTGCAGAGGGAGAAGTTGTCCAAGTGAAATGGCCTGATGGAAAGCTGTATGGTGCAAAGTATCTGGGAACTAATACAATCAACATGTATCAGGTGAGTGTCTGTATTTGTTGCCCCGTGCTTGTTTTTTTCAGATGTCTTTATTGCAAATGGCTTGTTCATTGCTAGTGTTTGAGTGGCCAGCTGCACCTTCAAAGCTGCAGGAGGCTGAAGTGTGGACTCTTACTGTAACTGCTTATAAGTAAACAAACTTCTTACTTTATAAGAACTCAGGTGAAGAGGCGGAACATTAAGACTGAAAGATAACATTTGTTATTTTCTCCAGGTTACTTACTGCTATTCAATGTCAGGTAATTATACAGCTAATAATATAAAATTAAGTGTTGGTTTGTGACTACAATGAATCTTAGGCATTTCATGTAAGGACGGAAGGGAGTATCGTGAAAAGAAGAGCATAAATAGCCCCACTTTAATTTTTTTAAGGCACTTTAGAATTAATTGATGCATGATCTGAGGAACATTTTATTCTCAGCAGAGGGAACTGAACACTGAAGGCAAGGATAAAAAGCTGACTTCTGATTTCAGAGACACAATAATTGTTTTCTTATGTGCTTGCCTTTGAGAAAAATCAGTCAGCAGCTTTGAATACCCAAGTGAACGATGGTAACTGCAATAAAACAATCGCAACAATAATAGCGCTTCTGAAAGAATGAGAATCTAGGTACATTTTGTTTTTATATATAGTCATTTTCACTTACATAACTTTTCATCTGAAGGCCTCACATTACTCTACAAAAATGGCAAATGCACTGTTATATCTCTAGATAAATTAAGGCACAGGGAGGCTAAATGACTTACTGCATTGACCTTTTCACTTTGCCAATGACTTGCAATTGAACTCAAGTCATCAAATGCCTTATCCCTGGAGCTAGTCTCTATACATTACCTCTTCACTTATATTAAACAGCTGTATTATGTTATGAAGGTTAGAAGCTCTTTATAAAATATAAAGATTATTGTTCTATAGTAGTATTAATCTTCAAATCATTTAATCTTCCAAAGAGATGGTCTTCTGGGGAATATTGTGAGACAGATTAGATGAATGTTGTTATGTTTCATATGTGAAGGCACCTGACATAGTCAAAACAAATGTCTTTGTCTTATTTCAGACTTCTTGTACAACATGATGAAACCAGTTTATTTTAAGGAAAATGGGTTAGCATGCGGAGGTTCAGTAAGGATGGAGTTCCTTAGAATAATAAACATAGGAAATTACTGCTATTGCCTTGTAATATGCCCTATCAGAGGGAAACAGCAGAAATTAAAGATTAGAGTGAGTCTAGATGGAAGCAAACAAGTATTGCAGTCTGTAGGATGGAAGAGGAGGCTTCCACAACATGGCCACCATGTTGTGTATGACATGGAGTGTGCAAAGCTAACTTCAAGACACATGAGTAGTTCTTTCTGCATAGCCTGCTGAAAGCTCTGAGGACCCACATGTACTTATACTGTGTTCTTCTGGGTTGTGAGTTCTCTTTTGCAGCTTTGAGATCCTCTTATCTTATCTTTTGTGTGATCTCTTGGAAAATATGACAAATGTAGACACTGAAAAGGACTCTCTGAAGTGGGTGTTATGATCTAATAAGGCACATCTTTTCTACTTGGATAAAACTGTAAATTTTCTTAATGTTCCTGAGACACTCATACAGATTGTGACAGTACATGTGCAAGCAGGAGTTGTAACACAGTGCACAAATTTGTATCATCTGGTTTGATGTTTGGCATCCTACAAAATCCGTAAGAAGTATTGGCCAAATGCCAAATGAATTGGCTGTTCAAGTGTAAATGTGATCTACACTTGAATTCCTGATAATTTTTGATACTGACATTCACAATTTATTTTTTCATTTCATTTGAGATTATTAAATTATCCGTTCATTCCGTTAATTGCTTTTAACAATTTCAGCTGACCCTTTAATTTACGATGCCCTGATAAAAGAAAAATACCATGGAGAGAATAACATACTACAGAGACACAGTACAGCATCAGAAGTCTAAATAAAATAACTTGCTGGATAAAAAATGTGATTTGACCTGTAATATCTGCAGTCTGAATTAAATTGCAGCTATTAGAGGTGGTGGATTTATATTTTGTATGAATCATGATACTGTTGAAAGAGGAGCTCTTGTATTTGCCTTTAACAGCAGGCAATTTAATTCCAGTGTAGTATGTTGAATTATAGCTGAAGAACTTACAGTTACTCTTTATTGTAGATGTCTAATATATTTCACTCTGCAAGCATGCCACATTCTGTGGTATGAGGCAGTTGCTTTCTGCTGCACACTACCAGTAAAAACAAAAATATTGCTTTTGCAGGGGGTGATTTTCTGATCACATGTGGCCAGTGGAATTAATTTTCTGTTCAATTCTTTCGCCAGTGATGCAAAAAACATTATTACTAACTGTATTATGCAAAAAAAACATATTACCAAATCAGTTGTGAAAGAATAGCAGAAAGGCTGCTCCTGCATTCTGGTGAAAAAGAGGATGAATTGCCATCATTTTATTAAAGTAGTTTAAGTCAAATTGACCTCCAAATTTCTCTAACGTACTATGAACAGACTATGGCTTATGGGGTTAGTAACAGGAACAGAGGGGAGCCGAGGATGACTTCTGTGGCTTTCTTTCATGTCTGTGCTCTTTGGATTTTAAATACACTCCATATTTGTGCATCTTTGTTAGTTGCTTTAAAAAAAAATAATTGCTTTTAAAGAAGGTAATAGTTCATGGCTTTTGCAAATGATGCAGTATATAAAAATTTTCAGCTGTCGACAATTACTGCAGCGTGCTCAGCCATGGCAGAGTTTTAATTTGAACCTGCAACACCCCGTCCATTTACAAGTTCAAATACATGATAAACCAGTTTTATCTATAATAATACTTTTGATAGGCTAATACTTTCCTGTGTTTGTATTCAGGCACATTTTTTTCAGCCCACATCTGTTACTGTCATTCATATGCTCACGTTAATTCAGCTAAGGATGTGGAATGGGACTTCTTTTAATTTTATGCCAAGCTTTACAGTTTTTATGAAATTGAAACTCCGGTCATAGATCATAACTGAAATTCACATTTATTAGATGAAGTTTTTTTTAAAAAGCAACAAAAATGCAGTTACTGAAAAACTTAAATGCTTCAAAGCCTCAGCACTTTAACATTCCCCACACCTAGTTGCATTTCCTTTCTCATTTTCTGCTAACAGGGTTCATGTTGGATTAAATCTAAACCTAAGCATGATAAAGCTTTTCATCTTCTGAACAGAGCATTTTAAAGCTATTCCATCAGATTCAATAAAATCCGGTATTTCCGTAGTTGTCACTCATACTTTCTTTTGACATGGTCTTTCTCAACCTTGAATCACAGGATGTTAAAGTTCATTTTTTATTTATTATAAGCAAGCAAAAAAATTAGAGGCAAATAAAAGTGACACAAAGACATTTTATTATATCACTGTACAGAATAATGTCTTTATTGTTACTGCTTGCCATTCCTAATCTAGTAGATTTTGTTTTATATGTGTCAGTGTTGATTTTTAAGTCTCTTTGCTTAGAGACTGTTTTCAGTTTATGAATATGTTGCATTTCCTAAAAAAACATTTTTAATGTTTTGTCCTAATTTTACCATCCTAAAGTAGCAAAGCAGTTGTATGGAAATCTTTCATGCATGCACATATATTTTTCTCTGGAGACATTCCCAGAAAATTCTGCAAGTGTTAAGTTACTTTTTTATTGTTTAATACCATTTTTTTTCAATTAGGTCGAGTTTGAAGATGGTTCTCAAATAGTAATGAAGAGAGAAGAGATCTATACACTAGATGAAGAGCTTCCTAAGAGAGTGAAAGCACGTTTTGTGAGTATTTACTGATGGTAATTTCATGGCAGGTATATGCTCAAAATGTCATTGACATTGTCCTTGGATTTATTCTGAATTTTCAGCTTAAAATCAGTTTTCTGAAGCCTGTACTAGTATGACTAGCCAAATTAACACAGCAGTTGTCACAAGTGTCCATTTGCTAGTGTGAATGGTTAGTTCTTCAAGTGTAGACAAATGTTGTTGTCAGATGTGGTTCTAAAAGTAATATCTTGGGTGAATCATCTGTCAAATCATGAATTATCAAGTTAGTAAATATTCAGATTGACAGATATTCTTTTCTTTCAGCATGCTCATAACCAGTATACTTTAACAAACCCCACACTTCACAAGTTCTAATAGGTTGGTGATTTTGAAAGCATTTAAATTTAATAAAAATATATTTATCTTGTTATAAGAAACAAAGTGCCTGACCAGAACTTGTTAATGTCACCAGCAGGACTCATTAGCATTTCACTAGTATTTGGTTTAAAATCATATCTCTGCTGTGTTTTTGGAAGTACAGCACAGTTCCAAACAGCATCCACCAGCTAGTCATTTATATGTATGCCATGTGGGTAAGTGTGGAGATTCATAAAGAACACAACATTCTAATCCACCATAGAATGCAAGTGGTCTTCTAGGCCACAAGAGCACATTGCTGGCTCATGGTCAAGCTTTCATCCACTAGTACCCCCAGGTCCTCTCCACCTTCACTGTTCTCCAACAGGTCAGTCCCCAACCTATACTGATCCATGGTGTTGTTCTTTCCCGGATGCAAGACTCTACACTTGCCCTTGTTGAATTTCATTCCATTTCTCCCTTCCCAGCTCTCCAGCCTGTGTAAGTCTCACTGAATGGCAGCAGAACCCCGTGGTGTTTCAGGCACTGTACCCAGTTTGGTGTCATCAGCAAGCTTGCTGACAGTGCACTCTGTGCTTTCATCCAGGTTGTTGATGAATATATTGAACAGTGCTGGTTCCGGTACTGACCGCTGTGGGACTGCACTAGATGCAGGCCTCCAACTAGACTCCCTCCCATTGATCACAACTGACTTTTCCCCTTTTACCGGTTCCCAGTCCACCTCACTACCTGATCATCCAGGCCAAACTGTCTCAGTTTAGCTGCAATCACGCTGTGGGATACAGTGTCAAATGCTTTACTGAGATCAAGATAAACCACATCCACTGCTCTGCCATCAGCTATCCACCTGGTTATGTCCTCATAAAAGCCTATCAGATTGGTCAAACATGACTTTCCCTTGGTCAAACCATGTTGACTGCTCCTAATGACCCTCTTGTCCTTGATATGCCTAAGGACAGTGCCAAAGGTAGTTTCTCTATGTTTCTGGGGATGGAGGTGAGGCTGACTGGTCTGTAGTTACCTAGGTCCTCCTTCTTACCTTTGAGTCACCTGGTTATATTAGATTGGTTTTTTTTTCATTATACTTGGAAAGTATTCTATGACAATATTATTTTGTTTTGTTTTAGAGACTATGTGTAAAACACCTTTATAATTAACTGTGTATTTTGTAGAATGTGAACTGTTGCATTTCACTGAGAATAACAGTAAAAATGTAGTTTGGTTTTCACCACTCTTTTGTAAAATGGGGTTTCTATAGATCAGTATTGAGTTTTGTATTCAGCATCATTAAGTCATGGGTAAATTAAATATATGTAAAAGCATTTAATTTGGTCAACTAAGTAAGACAAATCACAGCCTGTACTTAGACCTTTTAATGATTTTCTGTTTCCTGAAATTCTATAAATATATAGCATAGTCAACCTTGCAGTACCTGAAGGGGGCCTACAGGAAGGCTGGGGAGGGACTGTTCACAAGGTCTTGTAATGACAGGATGAGGGGGAATGGGTTCAAACTGGCAGAGGGGAGATTTAAATGACAAGTTAGGAGAAAGTTCTTCACAGTGAGGGTGGCAAGACACTGGAACAGGTTGCCCAGGGAGGTTGTGGCTGCTCCCTCCCTGGAGGTGTTCAAGGCCAGGCTGGATGAGGTCTTGAGTGTTCTGATCTAGTGGGAGGTGTCCCTGCCTATGGCAGGGGGTTGAAGCAGGATGATCTTTGAGGTCTCTTCCAACCTAAACCATTCTATGATTCTATGATTCTACAATAGTCCTCAAGATATACCCAACACCTCCTTTCCCTTACCCTGCTGAAAGTGGTACAAAATAAAGACAGCTGAAATTAAATTACTCCAGTTCCTTCTAAGTGGTGTTTTCACTAATCCTGGGAATTTTACAATGCTTCCAGTAGTGAAACCATTCCCAAATGGCTTGCTGTTTGCTGTCTCACTGCTTTCAGCTGATTTTTACCTAGCTTAAGTTTGCTGTCAAATGACTGAACTTGTGAATCTTGTGATTCTTTCCAGGTTAGGCAATGTGCCAAGTTTCTCTTGACAGTTCTATGCCATAGTACCTTTCATTTAAAACTTTTCTGAGTAATACAGAGTGGCAGGTGATACTTGGTACTGCTAGGATCTGATGTGCACAACCATTGCATCACTTCATCTTGTGGTTTCTCGCCTTGAATTAGAGTGATTGTGTGAATTCTGGATAAAATAAAAATGAGCAACTGGTGTTAATCACATGCTTCTTACAGAATGCTGCAGACCTAGAGAATTGAGTGGAGTAGTACATGCAAAAAAGTATGGAAAGTATGGGTTTAATATTTGTAAATTTTCCAGAACACATATGTACCTCCATCATCAGTAATATAGCTATCTTCATGTGATCATGTGAAAATGTATGTTTTGATGTCATTTGTCTAAAATACGTCAGGTTATGATCGCCCGTGTGAAGCTGTATATGTAACTCATGTCTGTTTCTAGTCTACAGCCTCTGACATGAGATTTGAAGACACATTTTGTGGAACAGATACAGTCTTGGGAGAGAAGAGGCAGAGAGTATTGAGTTCACGCTTTAGGAATGAATATGTGGATGATCCCGGATACCGTGCCTTCTTAAAGAGCTCATTCCAGAAGAAATGCCAGAAAGAGCTGTGAAGCAAGCAAGAGAGAAAGAAGGATGTCGATTACAAAGCATGCAGCATCATTTGCAATTCGTTTCGGGTTTATTGAACACTGGATTTTACAGTGAACTAATCCATATGTCAGCCTCATAAGCTGAAGTACTGGAGTTCTGATTTCTACAGTTAAAGATTTTCTAATGTTTTGTATTATGAAACTAAAGGGGATACTGAGTAAGAGTAAGAGGTATTACGCAGTGATATGCTGAAGAAAACTTTCAGTCCTGCTCACAGTGATGTAAATGGTAAAATTCCCTTTGAATAATGGGAAAGGATTCAAAGGGAGGAGGGAGATTTTTTGCAACCAGATAATTTCTGTGGCTCTTTTTTCCTTTTCTGTAGACAGGAAAAGATGTTAAGTTCAATAGTAACAGGTTTTATAATTTTTTTAAAAAACAGATATGCACAGTATTAAGAAAGAAAAGCTGTACTTGAGTTCTACAGTACTTTCAAATTTTTACATCACTGCTGCTTTCAGTAGGGTTTGGTGTGGATCCAACCATCAACTTAGATATTTTTGGCTTAAGAAAGATACCTTCAGCACAGGGAGGATGTTTTGTATATTTAAAGAGGCAGATTTTGGCAGTTATTTTTGAACATGTTTTTCATAAGGTCTATTAATAATACCTATTTGTAAAATAAAAATTTCTTTCATTGCGTGTATGAAAAAATAGAGTTTAAATATATGTTTAATGACCTAGTTTTGAATATATTATGGTCTTCCTTTTAAGATTATATTCTATTAATGTAATACTGTTCTAAAGTAAACAAATAAATACTGTACTTTTACTTGCAGCATTTTGTCTGTTGAAGTGGTATGCAGTCCTGTTATTTTACACCTATGGGAATCAAGAAACTTCACTATTTGCATTATGAATGCAATTTCCTAAACACAACAGAATGAACACACAAATGGCTTGATACTAAAATGAGAATTTATAAATACTGTACTTTTATTTCTTGTCTTTCTATTTAACTTCAGTCTTTGGGATCCTGACTTCCTTAGATGTTTCACAGAAAACAAAATCTGAATTTATCTGAACACTCGAGTATTTGGAATTAGAAGAGAGCTTTATCAAAATGACATCATCTGTTTCTTGTAAATTGGCCTGTCAGAAGGATTTCTGCCTGTCTGCCACAGAGAAAAGGAGCCCTCTCAAGATCCAATTTAAATGTAAGCAATGCTGTTTTTAGAGTCCTGCTTGCAGAACAACCTGAATATGTGGACCCAAAGAATTTTTTCACAGTCCTTTTTATGCTGAGGCAAATAAATCTTTGTTTTGCTGTAGCCCCTACATGATTATCCTTACTTTTTTTGAGTGGACAGTGAAATCTTTTCATTTACTATGTGACACCTCAATTGGCAATTTTCCTTTGTTACATGATCTACCTTTTCTTGTGCCATGATATCACTCTGAAGCCCTTTAGTCTGAGAAGTTGTCTGGCTGTGATAACTGGAATGTGTTTCCCACTGATGACAATTTCGCTAAAGGTATTGGATTGTGGTGTGTACTGCCTGACACATTTTAGAGTATTAGAGCTCTTTCTAGTATTGCAAAGGAAAAACAAAAACTAATGACATGTTTGTAAAATGTGAGATTGTTCTTGCCTTCTACAGTTAAGTGCAGCTGATGGTCTACTTATGTGTTCAGCTCTGGGACACCCAACGTGAGAAGGATATTGCCCTGTTAGAGTACGTCCAGAAATCAGACAGCTTGAGCACCTCTCTGTGAAGACAAGCTGAAAGAGTTGGAGTTGTTCAGCCTGGAGACCTTATAGCAGCCTTCCCATATTCAAAGTCAGTCTACAAGAAAGCTGGAGAAGATCATGCAGTGGTAGCATGAGGAGTAACAGTTTAACAGCGAGAGGGTAAATTTAGATTAGATATAAGGAAGAAATTCCTTTCTGTGAAGGTGGAGCTGTTATCAGGAAAGACATATGTGGCCCTAACTTCAGGACAAAAATAACATGAAAACATCTTTCTGCAGTGAGAACTTGTCTATTGAAGGTTCTAACCACCCTGCCATGGACAGGGACCCCTCTTACTAGACCAGTTTGCTCAGGGTCCAACTGACTTGGTCTTCAAACACTTTCAGTCTTGGAACCTCCACAACTTCTCTGGGTGACCTGTTTTCAGTATCTCACCACCTTCATGATAAAATGGCTAAATCTAGCCTCTTCTAATTTGAAGCCATTACCTCTCATCATACCAGTACAAGCCTTTGTAAAAAGTCCTGCAGGCCCCTTTGAACAGTGGGAGGCTGCCATACTGGAGGTGCTTCAGCCTTCTGATCATCTTTGTGACCTTCTCCTGGACATCTCATCAACCAACTGTCCTTCTCCTCAGGACAGTTCTCTATCCATTCTCTGTTTATCCCATATTTGTGCTTAGGGTTGCCCCAACCCAGATGTGGGAACTTGCATTTGTCTTTGGTGAACTTCTTGAAGTTGGGGTTGACCCACTTCCCAGGCCTGTCAAGGTCCCTCTGGGATTGTGTCCCTTCTCTCTAGCATGTGAACCACACAATACAGCTTGGTGTCATTGGCAAACTTGCTGAGGGTGCACTTAATTCCACTGTCCATGTCACTGACAAAGATGTTAAACAGCACCGATCCCTGTAGCAACCCCTGAGGAACACCACTTGTCACTTGTCTCCAGTTAGACATTGAGCCATTGAGCATCACTGAATATGATCATCAATTTAATTCCTTATCCACTGAGTGGTCCACTCATCATAGCCACATCTTTCTTATTCAGACATCAGGATGTCATGGAGAACAGTGTCAAAACACTTTGCACAAATCCAGGTAGATGACCTCAGTGACTCTTCCCTTTCCTGTCAGTGCTGTTACCCCATCATAGAATGATGCAGTCCTTGCCAGGCACAATTTGCCTTTGATCAAGCTATGGACTGGCTTCCACCAGTTTCATCCTTGTTTTTCATATGCCTTGGTGATGTTTCCAGGAGGATGTTCTCCATAGTCTTGCTGGGCATATAGATGAGACTGGCTGACTTGTAGTTCCACAGTATTTTCTTTTTCCCTTTTTGAAAATGAGGATTTTATTTCCCTTTTCCAGTCATTGGGGACTTCATCAGATTGACGTAAGTTTTCATAAATTATGAAAAGCAGCTTCCCATCTTCCGTCTGCCAGTTCACTCAGGACCTTGTGGCGGTTTGGCCCTAGCTGGGGACCAGCAATAGAGTCCATCCAATGTGTATGGTAGTGGTTGAAGTTTTCCATGAGGACCAGGGTGTGTGAATATGAGGCTACTCCTATTTGTCTGTAGAAGGTGTCATCCTCATTCTCTTCTTGGTT
This sequence comes from Psilopogon haemacephalus, assembly GCA_013396835.1. Taxonomy (NCBI): domain Eukaryota; kingdom Metazoa; phylum Chordata; class Aves; order Piciformes; family Megalaimidae; genus Psilopogon; species Psilopogon haemacephalus. Next base: position 49,851 of record VWZI01008691.1, on the reverse strand, counting down.
GGGTGGCCTATAGCAGACTCCCACTGTATTATCAGCTGTACCTGCTCTGCCTTCAGTTCTGAGCCACAAGCTCTCAGTTACTGTCTCATTCATCTACCCCCAGGTGGAGCTCTGTGGACTGGCATTGGTCATTGATGTAAATAAAAAGTGACACTCTTCCCTTGCCTCCCCTGCTTATCCTTCCTAAAGAACTTGTAACCCTCTATTCCAACTATCCACCCCACCATGTGTCAGTGATGCCAATAAAATCATAGCCTTGCATGCATGAACATCTCTAACTATTCTTGTTTTTTCCCCATGCTAGATACATTAGGATACATAGAGGTATATGGTTGGGCCCCTGCTAAAACTGTCTTGCTTGTTGGAACTCCTTTGTGCTGCATCACAGGTGTTGTGCTGGCCTACTATTATTCTCCGGGCTCTAGGCATCTCTTACTGGCAGTAGTCTCAAAGTGGTAATGGTGGGACTGACTGAAGATTCCCTCTCCTGACTACTTTAGCTCAAAGCACTCTTCACTAATTTGGCAATCCTTTAGCCAAATATTTCCTTCTCTGAGTGCTGGATGCCATCAGCCCCAAGAGACCAGTTTTCTTGAAGCAGTTTCTATGGTCCAAGTAGCCAAAGCTCTGGCTGTTAACACCACTTTCATAACTGTTGATTTGCCCAGGTTGAATGACCCATTCAATCCTTTTCCCTTTGCCTGAGAGGACTGATGAAAAGACTACTTGTGCTTCAGTGTCCCTCACTGCTGCTCCCAGAGCCCTGCAGTTCTTACTTCTGGTCCTTTGTTCTTGTCTCTGTCACTGGTGCCCATGTGAAATAGCAGTAGTAGATAATAGTCACTGAGATATACAAGGTTGGTAAACTTTGGGTGATATTCCTGAAGCAATCCCTCCATAAAGAGCAAATCTCTCTAGAGAATGAGTCAGGTCAAAAAAATGTGTGCCTCTACATCTCTCAGAAGAGATTTCCCTGCTGCTTTCACCCATCACTTTTGCTTAATTGCTGTGCGGAGGAGCAGATCAGGCTGCCTCACTCGGTTCTAATGTCTCAGCTGATTCAGCACATTTCACCTCTTCAGTCTGCAGAGAAATGAAGCAACTATGCAAGGGCACCCCAGGCTTTGAAGGAAGTGTTTTCTTAAGCTGGTTATTGTAGTTGCAGCTTCCACTCCTCTGCATTTTTCGCTGAGGAGTGTATACTTGTGAGGGAGTTATTTGTGTGGCTGTGGTCTGTGGTTTCACTGCAGACTGCTCTTGGATCAATCAGCCTACTGCTCTTCTACCTCCCTAATGCTATGTAGCCTTCTCACCATCTCCTGCAGCTCAGCCACCTGCTGCAGGAGGTCCTCCACCTGGGCACACCGTTTGCAGGCAGGTTTGCAGCCTATGCTTGCCACAGGAGCAGTGTTAAGCACATTGCACAATCTGAGGGCTGCAGGACATCTCCCATCAGTTGCATTTGCGTGGATGCACTGGCCACCCTCTGGGGTGGACGGTGCAGACTCCCTGGCTAAAGTTGCAGCCCGTGCTCCCTGAGGAGTCCTCACTGTTCTACCTTGAGGGTCAGGTGTGAGCGCTGCTGGTCAGGCTGCTTCTGAAGCAGCTGTTGGTATGACTCCCTGGTTGAGCTGGCCAAGTTTTGGTGCCTTCCCTGCCCATGCTTTGGTGCCTTCCCTGCCAACCCTTTTTGTGAACAGCTTCACCATTCCCCATGATGTGCCATGTCGTTTTTGCCCAAATGGTTGCTGGGCTGCCTGAGAGCTTCTTTTAAAGGTGTAAGTGTGGTCGTGAATACCTTGGACATGCCCACACTTCATCTGCCTGTCCCATGAGATCTGCTGGCTTCTGGAGGGTCTCTCCACTCCTGTTTCCCTGCAAAGGAAAAACCTTAGGAATGCCCCATGCTCGGGGTAGCTCTCTGCTGCTGACCAAGCTGGTTATAAAACATCGACTCTTGGCATGTCACCAAATTACACATTTTCTAGTAATCTTATATACACAAGAGAAAAGTAATAGTTCTGTGTATTCAAAAATCCTGAAGGCTATAAGTGTGATTCTAAGCACATGTGAAGTAGTGGTTTGACCAGGATACATTATTTCTGCCCCCTGCCCCCCCTCCCCCTCCCAGAATATCCACATTTAAAAATATCAAGAAATGGTCCCAGATATTTCCATGTATTCTGGCTCATGACATAGAATGCTTTAGCACTATGATTTCCTCAGCTATGGCCAAAGTCTGATAAAATCAAATTAATAGAATCACATACAAATTAGATTTTTTTTCTCTTGAATCATGTTTGCTCTTCTATTACTGTACCAAAGTGATTGTGTTGATGCTTAACAGGAACTCTACAATATGCCGTGTTGTGCTACAGTGGTTAAAAACTGCCTGTTAAAAAGAGTAATAGATGAATTCCTACAAAATATTTTTGCTTTGAAGGTCGTTTATACTTTCCAACAGTGATCTAAGTGAACAGCAATATTTTCTAACAGAAGTTAATGTGATATCCTGACACCTATGAACAAAATACAGCAGGATAAAAGCTGCCTCTATTTATACACTTCCACCCTTTCAGATTTTGTGAGATATTCTCCAATGTAGAGGACACAATAGGAAAATATTACTGGTAAGTTAAATGCTGCTTGGGTAATCGTCTGGCTAAATAACAAATAGTTGCATTTGCTACCTTTCTGCTTGATTTAGTCGTCTCTAGTGGCACAGTCACAACTCTGGACTCTCGTAACAGATGAAGGCAGAATGATAGTTTCATTGCTGTTATGAAATGTTGCTTTTTCTTCAGTCTTTAAATTTTGTAGTGGTATTTGTTTATTGTTAGCCAACCAAAGTATTTCATGCCAGTGTCCAACAGCATAGCCGTAGGAAAGAAACCTTATGTATGGTTCACAAGAGGAATTTTTCCTTCACATATGCACAAACGGCGTATCAGTCTTCTTTAAAAACTGCAGATCTGTCTGATAAATTTATCATACGCTTTCAAACTTCAGAAGCCATCTCTGAGGCCTCTAGTCTTGAATTCCAAATGCCTTAGATAGCATTTTTCTCTGATGCATCTAGCACAAAAGAAAATTAATCATGATATGGAAGGGCATAAAGCTTTTAGTAGAGTTCACCTGAGCTGTTGGATATATTGTCTACTTGGTTATGGTTTAACTTTACTATCAGACTGAATTGTCCTGCAGCTGTGCTTCTGAGATGCTACTCTCAATACTTTAATATATTACTCCATAGCTAGCTTTGCAGGCAGAGATGGTAGCTGCCAAAACTTCTTTCTCTAAGAGCCTGTTTTGAGTTACTAAATTCTTGTGTAATTTTTATGCATCAGTTTGTGCCTATAAAAAGGCCAGGAAACACTTATTTCAGCAGTTTGGAAGGATTTGAAAGAGGAGGATTAAGAAAAAAAACCTAAACCAAACCCCATTTCATTTTTTCTCTCTTAAAGTTTCCCAGGCATTTATTTGAGAATCTCCGTGGTTCCTTTGTTCAGTGGAAAAGTGATTTGCTGTCCATGAGGGAAAAGGCAATCCTCATTAAGTATTAGGAACAGGTTTGTCAGTGTTTCTATAGATGTGCTGTCATTTGACTGAGCTAGCATATGCCGACTCTGCTTTGAGATAAGGTCTTGAAAGAGTCTGTACTACTTGCAGTGCTTGTCCCACCCCAGTGCCCTTCTGCAGTGATGGAGGAGACTGTTGCCACCACAGTCAGCTCGGCACTAAGCTTGCCAGGTCTGCAGATTGGGAGGATTTTTTCTGGTTCACTCTGATTACTTAAACACAGGACGGACACAGGCTCTCCTTTGTTCTCTTTGTGCCCTGCTAGTGTTGCTACAGTGATGTAGAGAATCTGACTTCAGTACAAAGGTGTATAGAGTTGAGAAGGAGAATTCCTGGAGCTGGAAGAAGAGGAAATTGGGGGTACCACATTCTGAAAAAGAGATTTGTTCAGTCATCTGCAGAACCAAGATGCCTGAGGCTCAAATTTCTTCTGCTATAAGCAAATGGTTGTGAAATGTACCAGCAAATTACTAGCTGTTGCCTTTAGGAATAGCTATTCCTGGTGCAAATTACTGTGTGAACTCAAAGGAGCCATCATTGTTCTCCCAAGGATCTGGTCCCACTGTACAGACTAAAAGTCAGTTGAGGGTTTTTTTTCCCCTCTCTTTCTTTTGTTTTGCGGTTTTCTGGGTTGTTTTATTTGCAGTTTGCTTTTTGTTTGTTTGGTTTTGTTTGTTTGTGTTTAGGGGTTTTGGTGGTTTGTTTTAGTCAGATAAGTCACTAGAAAAAAACCAAATGTTTGTGTGCATTTAAATTATTATGCTAGAATAAAGGTTGCAAAATGAGGTCTATAAGCAATGCCAGAATTTTCCCAGAAGAAACATAATACTTGGAACTTTCTTATATGCTCCTTACAGATCTAGTCTCTAGAGGAAATGTGGGAAAGAATCCACATACTGACTCTCTGGGATGCACAGGAATTACAGCAAGGAAGAACAGAGATGACGCACTTCATTCCCGAAAGGCATTGATTGACACTGTGCTAACAACAATCAATGGCAATGCCATGCTCTATTATTAAGGAGAAAAGGCTCAAGGAAGAATGTAACAGAATAAAATGATATTTGAAAAATTACCATGTCTAAAACGAGTCCACTGCAGTCAACATCTCTCCCTTTCTCTGTAAGCATGCATGCTGGGCATGAATAATAAACAAAGCTGTTACCTCAACTCAGTCCTGGTGTGGCAACAAAGAGTGATTGTTGATGCATGACTGGTGATATTCCTAGAGTCATATTAGGTGAGAGAAAGTAAGAACAGGAGAATGTGGGGTTTGTTTTTTGTTTATGTTTTCTTTTACTTTCCTAGCTGGAAAGAAGGAGCAGAAAAAAATGTATAGAATCGTAGAATCATAGAATGGTTTAGGTTGGAAGAGACCTCAAAGATCATCCAATTCCAACCCTCCACCATAGGCAGGGACACCTCCCACTAGATCAGGACACTCAAGCCCTCATCCAGCCTGGCCTTGAACACCTCCAGGGAGGGAGCAACCACAACCTCCCTGGGCAACTGGCTCCAACAGTTCCATGTCCTTCTAGTGGTGGTGGCTCCAGAGCTGCACACAGTACTCCAGGTGGGGTCTGATGAGAGCAGAGAATCCCCTCCCTTGCCCTGCTGGCCATGCTTCTTTTAATGCAGCCCAGGACACAGTTGCTGTCTGGGCCGCCTGTGCACACTGTTGGCTCATGTTGAGCTTCTCATTAACCAAGTTCCTCAGGTGCTTTTCCTCAAGGCTGCTCTCCAGCCACTCACCACCCAGCCTGGATTTGTGCTTGGGATTGCACCGACCCAGGTGCAGGACCTTACACTTGGCCTTGTTGAATTTCATGAGGTTGGCCTGGGCCCACCTCTGCAGCATATCCAGGTCCCTCTGGATGAATCCCTGCCCTCTAGCAAGTTGACTGTGCCACACAGCTTGGTGTCATCTGCAAACTTGCTGAGAGTGCACTTTTCCTTCTTCTATTGACCTACTGAAATAGCAATAAGATAAATTTCAGTCCTCTTTTTTTTTTTTTTTTTTTTTAACTTTTATTGAAACAGTATAATCCTGAAGAGAGAATAGGATTGGCATGCATTAGATTGTAACATTATTGACTTCACTGATCTGTTGAAATAAGAAGAAATGGTGTTGTATGTTTCTCCCTTAACAAAGACATGAATTAAGCATTTTGGAGATATCGTGTATGCATAACATATATTTGATTCAACAAAGAGAAGACCAGAAAGGCTGACTTGGGAATGGCAAGAAGTAAATGAGAAATACTAGATTTTCATGGGAATTATTATGGTGTTATAAGCCATGTACAAAGTTCTAGCAGTAGTATGAAATGCATAGGTTTATTCTTACAGCACAGGCATGCCAAGCCCTGCAAACAAAGAGCCACAGTTCCACATCCTATGGGAATACATTATTTCTCTTCTTTTCTTCCTGCCCTATCTATCATGTACCCAAAGAAAAATAATGGCTCTGCTACACTTCATCTAGTATTTAGAAGTATTTAATAAGGTTTCTTTGTAACAGAGAAAATGTGCATAAATGGAAAAGCATTTTACTTTTGAAAAATAGTAAGGTACCTGAAATAAAACATGGAATAAATTTAAATAAATGTTTGCACAGGGCTGAGCAGGACCTCTCATAGGTTGGGCATGAACTATGCCAATCTAAGCAGTCAGTCCAATCTAAGCAGTCAGTCCTAGGCTTCAGAAGCCCAGTTGCTAGGGATATATTTTTGTTCTTCCCCAGAAATGGTTTAAGACAGGCTGAGTATGTTCTTCACTTGATCATGTGCAATGCCTGTATGGTCTGTAGATGGAGAGAAGTGCTATGGAAAGTACTGAATAAAGACAATTGTGAGTACTTCCATAAACTGAAAATAAAAAACAGAGTTTTCAATAATCTCACTTTGAAGCTTGTCTGAAACACAACATGGTGCAGTATATTGTAGCAGGACTTTGCAACTTTGACACCAATTTCCTGTGTGATCTGGGACAAGCTTCCAGACACCCATTTTATTTTTTTATTTTTTTTTCTTGAAGAAGTTAGTGAATGCGACACCATGTAAGATGGTACTTTGTCACATAACACAAGCAGCTAGATGAATAAAACTCTTCAGTAGGTCTTTTCTGCCAAGGGAAACTCAAGCAGAGGCTACATGAGAGATTTGCTTTAACAGGAGGTAAACCTTTGCAGAGAGAACTTCGAGTTGTAGGGTACCATTCAGAGTATAAATATCACCATGTGCTTAGAGAACAAGCAGGACCAAGACATGATTGTGTGTGCAGAAGTTCTTTCCCAGCCTTTTGAAACACAAGGTATAAAGGGTGGCTTAAAGCAACTGTTGAACTCTCCAAGGCCTTTGACTCCAGAAGAAGGTGGGTGCTTGAGATACAGCAAAGCGTTGTGCTACCACACTTAAGATTTTTGGAATAAACAAGGAATAGTCTGCGTCTCAGGATGATTTGCCTGTGTGACTGGGTTTCTGCAGCCCAGAATGCTGGTAAGTGCTGTAGGGGCATGCGAAGACTACAACCTACACTTAAATATATGATCAGTGTGCATCACTCTCAAGTTTCAGCATTTTACTCATCCTCAAAGCTATGTAACAATAGGTGCTTTATGAACAGCAAGCTGGAAGTGCAATTGTAGACGCTGTAGTTGTGGAGTGTCTATCAATTTAAGCACTGAGATAGTAGTGAGAAAAATGTCAGTTAGCAAAGTTTTAAAAAGACACAGGAAACCAACTGAGAAACCCCAGGAGGGTAATCGCTTGCAATCAGAATTATTAATTTAGTGATTGTTTTCAAAGAAAAGACACAGTAGCCACTGAGAGAGGCCCTGAAGGAAAACAATACTGGTAACTTAGCACAACTGGTTTATCTGTGATTAAAAAGCAACTGATCTTAGTTTAAAAAGTTAAAAGATGTTGCCTCTCAGCCTACATAATTAGGCTGTCCTACAAACAGTCCCACATGGCTAGGAATACTGGGGAATGAGTGACAAAAAGGTTTGGTATTCCTTACCACATGTGCTGAGATGTATCAAAGAGGTATTAGTCAGTTTCACAACTCCTTTTCCATGTCTAAGCCACTTTTTTTATCTTAGTAATCATGGATGAAATAACAGTTCAGGTCTGAGTCACACAGATCTCTGCTCCTCTTGTCTGATGTAGGGAAAGAGCAGGTCATGACTGTAGCAAATACTATTGCAGAAATTTGTTTGACATATCTATGTTTAACTTGCATCTGGGGCTATGCTATAGAAATTGCTCTAACCCAGTGACCCCTTCCCATCAGAAAAGGAGACTTGGGACTCACAAGTTGAAATGAAAATAGATTTGATGAAACAGCAAAATCTAATACTAATGCCTATTAACTTCTATTAAAGGTAGAAGTTACACTTAGCTAGGCAAAGGTACAGTGGGGCTATTAACAAGAGCTCAGGAGCAGGAAGAGGATCAGGAAGAGGAGGAGCCCAAACAGCAGAAGGAGCCCAAGCATGAGAACCCCTATGCTGAGCAAACTGAACATGACACTTATGGTCTGGGATATACCTGTGAGCCATCTCAAGTAATCTGCCCTATCTGACTCAAAGCTGCGGATAGCCTGCAGCCCATGTGTGCTCGTTTGAGGCTAACTGGAGGATTTTAATGAGATATTAAATTATAGGCTGAGAAAGGAAAACAAAATTGTGTCTACTCCACTTACAGGTTTTCTGAGTTGTATAAGAGTAATAACCAAAACATAGATAAGACAGAGCTGCTTCGAGTTGCTCTGGCTGCTGATCTCTCTTGCTGGTTTCTAGCTGGATCTGTGTAACTCAACTAACTAATTTCCTGCTTCTAGTCCCTCATGGCCAATCTTCCTCGCTTACCTCCCATGTAAGACAGATAATGGGATAACATTGGGTAGTGGGGTGAATGTGGTAGGGTGGTTGGGAACACCTCTTGGGGTATTCTGATCTCTGGGAGGGGTGTGGTGTTTCTGCATTACCTTTTTAAAAAAATATATCTGTAAATATCTTTAATATAGTGTAAATATCTGCTTGTATATTGTGCAAAGCTGTAAATATAAATCTTCATTTATTGAACTCCAGCCAGCTGAGTCTAGCCTGGGTTATTTCAAAGGTGTGTGGGGAGTGGATAACTGCTGTACCATCACACCATGGTAGGCCTATAATTCTGTCCAAGTGAAACAAAGGCAACTGTCTGACACTATGTTAAATGAGGAAGGATGTTTCCTTTTGTCCGTATAGTGCAACACCATATTTTTCTAATGCAGGATGGGCGTAAAAGTCTCTTGCTAAACACTGCATATTACTGAGAGCTGGCCAAGTGAAAGCTGAAACTTTTGGCCCAATGAAAATTATGACAATATAGCAATTATAGCTTAGTTATGCTATGAGAACAGTCTCTGGCATCTCCTTACTCTTGTCTGGCCATGTAATCCATTTTCTCTAGTGAATTATGTGGTATTCCCTATGGCAGAAATACTGTTTTGCATTTTGCTACATTTCTTTTTATCTGGATTTTGTGTTTTATACTTTGCATATAGCCTTTAGCCAATATAATTTCCTTACTGGGATCACTCTCCCTCTGTCTGGTACTTTCTTCTCCAGCAGATTTTAACATGTGAAGTGCCAAGCAGAATGGATGACTGAAAATATCTTCTATAAGTTTTTCTATATACTACTGTAATGCCAGTGACAGATTAACTCTTAGTTTCCATTGTGAGACTGATTTGCTTCTGTCTTGTTGCAGGAGACATTTTATGAAGCTGTTTCATGCTGTATGCTTTGCTAGGAATATTTTAGAATTAGTTAGGGTGCAGCTCTAGGGTTAGAGTTCAGGACAGAGTGGAAATGTCTCAGGAATCCTCACTGAATCAGCAGACCACATGAATATCCTTCTGTTTTTTAGCTTTCATGTGGTACTATATCACAAAAATGCTGAGCAGTGACTGCATTAAAACTAATTGCTTAGTGATTTTTTGTATAAAATACTATTTTTGAAAGATTTTGTAAATAACATATCTGCTTAAAATGTAATTTCTAAGCATGAGTTTTTATAGCGTGACATGAAAATACTTCCAGAAAAAGTAAGCATTTCCCTGTTATTCTCTATCACCAAACTTTAACAAGTTTATCCCCTCATTCTAAAACAGAATTTCGGTAAAGAAAGACTAACAGATGGAAGCATTTGGAGCAATAGCTTTGGAATGTAAAATATACTTCTTATTGTGTCTTTTCAGATCAACCTTAGAATTCAGTAACTCATCAGTAGTGCAATCTTTTGAACTGCAATCATTTGAATCTTTTAGCAGTTTCTCCAGAGAGCTAGCAAAAAGCTGTGAAGGTGATTTTATTCAATAGTGATTATGTCATTAGGAATCCTTAAAAATAAGGAATTACGCTGAGCAACAACTGGTCACTTTTGCAGGAATATAACAGTATTTTAACTACACTGTCTCTTTTTTGCTTTGCATGTGAAATGCTGTAAATTATTTTAAGACACTTGATCTGTGACTCAACATCTGATGTATTTGAATTTTTAATCTGTTTCATTCTGTAATGTAACACATCCTTCGACAAGAACCTGCAGTTTTTCTTCCACTATAAAGAAGTAAAGCAGCTACGTGAGTACTGTTTTTTGGGTGGCTGTTTGATTTGCCCAGGTTATACTGAAATGTGCATTTCTAAAGAAGTATACTAATGCATAGATTAGAGAAAGGAACCAAAATATTCAGGCTGAATGTTTACTGGATTTTACCTAGAATTCATGGACTCATAAAAAGGGAATATATATACTTCTAAGGCCTATCTATTCTAATCATGTTTTTATGAGGTAGAATGGGACATTTCAAATACATAAATGCAAAGTGTGGGTTTTTTTAAGTGACTGAAAATGCATATTCAAGAAAAGGAGAAGTTGAAGTACTTCTCAGTTGTTCTTTTAGATTAGCTGACAGATGCAACCATCAAATTTATAGTTACTTAAGTTTAGTCTGAAAATTATATAAGTTGAAAAATGACAGTAATTAATCAATTAAGCTTTACACAATATATTAAAGCTCCTAACAACAACAACAACAAAAGTTATTTTTACCACATGTAGATCCACGTACATCTATATCCATAGTTTTAAATGAAGGTTTATTCCTGTTTGTTGTGGTTTTTTGTTTGTTTCTGGACAATATAGAAACCTGGTTTCAGTTATTTGTTGCTTCAGATTAAAGGTGGACAATTCTTTTAACTAAGATAGAACTAAAATACCCCATTACAACTCTTAGAAGAGAAAGTCAAATCTGCTCCCTTGGCAAAGTGCTTAAGGCTTAAGATGTAGTGGCTGATACTGGTGATAAAATGGAAGATAACTTTCCTCCAGTGCCTTGTCACTCTGCTTTCTGTTCTTGTGATTTGATTGTTGATGGGTTGCTGACATGAGCAAGACACCTACTTAATCTCATTTGATTTAGTAAAATTGGATATCTAATTCCTTGAAGTGCCAGGCACATAATATTACATGCAAACCTTTTATCATTAAAAAAAGCAACCTTTGAACATCTAAATTTTGAACAGCGTTTTAGCTTAAAAAGTCATTGGGGCAAGTATTTTCCATCTCCTGCCTAGCCTTTCAGGAGTGGCTTATTTTCTACCTTTGGTAGGATACTATTGAACCTTGCTCAACAGTTAATTCCACAACTACTGTTAATTTTTAAAATGTTCCTTATGCTTATTAGAATTTTGGTACCAATTGAAACTTTTCTTACTGCAGAAAAACACATTGCTCTCTGCATAGGTGTTTGGGGGGTGATGGGGGTGGTGTGGGGTGTACATTTTCTGAAGAAATACTTATTTTGCAGGTGATCAGAAAACCCATGTGATTATTCACTAACTGTGTGACTGGAATACCACTTTGCAAGAGAGAGGTCTGTTGAAGTCAGACGGGCTGGGTGTTAATAGCCATGAGTTGGATTCACTGATTGTCCATCTGCTAGCAACAGTAACAAAAAGATTTGTAAAATGCATGATAAGAACCTAAACAGAGATGCTAACAAGGATGGAGACGATTTTAGGAGAAATCATACAGATTACCAAGACTAGCTGATAATTAATGAATGCAGAAATGTATAGTCTCAACCCTTGTTTTAATTGTCAGTTGAGGGGCAGCTCAGTTAAAGAAGTGCTGCAATAGATAATGTGCAATCGATCTATAGAGATCTTTAAGAACAGCTTGGGGCAACACCTAAAACAGCTCAGGTAAACACCTAAAAGAGCTCAGGTACAGCAAGAACCGTTTTGTGGGAGGAGGGCTAGGTGATAGATTGGACTGGACATTCTTGGAAGTCTCTTCCAACCTGGCTTATTCTATTCTATTCTATTCCTATTCTATTCTATTCTATTCTAAATGTAATTTTTTTGGTGTACAAAAGATGAGTTCTTCAAAGACCTTAAATAAGCTAAGGCTAATGCAGTGTAAGATTTGATTGTAGGACAGGTGCTCTAAAGTATGTTTTCTGTGGTCAGTCAAGAGAAATATTTGCTATAATAACATTATTGGGACATTTACCAGGAAATTATTATATGTATAATAAACCCCCAAACAACAACAACAAAAAAAAAACAAAAAAAAAAAAAAACTTTCCTTTTTTTTT
>VWZI01008691.1:0-29936 GCA_013396835.1 Psilopogon haemacephalus | reverse complement strand
TATCTCAACATATTGTTTTATTTTTATAACTTTTTTTCCCCTTTTTGAGCAGTTGCCGTACAAAGATTTGTTTATCTCTGTTTCTTACCTTTTTTTATATCTATGCTTACAATGTTTTCTACTGTGGAAGAGTGCTATGTGCATGGAATAGAGCAAGATTATTCCTTTTGAATGTTGCAATTAACTCTGAAAAGTATTAGATGCTTTCTGCTGTATATGTCAAGCTGTAGTCACTGAATAAAATGAAGGTTATTAAATCTTTGGTCTAGAACATCAGATTTCATTGTGTTATGTAACTCTGCCTCCAAACAAAAACAACAGACAACCACTGATTTATATCTCCTCCAATATTTTGACCCTATGACTGCAGATATGGGGAAGTAAATAAAATAAATACAATTCACTATAGGAAACTGTTCCCAAAACTGCTTTTCTGCTAAAAAAAGTACTATCGAAGATGCTAGTGAGCAATTACAGAACATTTCAAATGGAGTTATTCTATCAGAGTAACAGAAATTTAATGTCCCTGAAACCTTGGATGACCAAAGTGAATTAAACTAACTATTTTTTATGAGAGTTCTCAAACAATCTTAAATTGTTTAAGAATATTTTATCAGGGAGGATATAAAATGTTGTTAAATTAGACTTGTGAAAAATTTAAGTGAGATAGTAAAAATCAGAGAAAGACAAAATATGTTTTAGAAAAGAATGGAGGCAGAAAAAGCCATAAAGTGGTTAAATAATGTGCTTGTTTGAGGCTAATTGGAATATTATATTAAGAAAAGTGAGACTATTAGGCTGTGAAAAGAAAACAATCATGATGTCTACTTCACTCACAGGTTTGCTGACATGTAGAGAAGCACAATGGGAGAGCACAATGACAGACTCCAACAGACAAATTATTTTATCTATGTTTGTGTCCTTGTTTTTATACATCTCAGAAGGAAAGGGATAGTAGAGAAAACCTCGATATCCAATCTGGCAAAGGATACCATTCCTTCATTTTCTAAACGAGTGCATGTTTCTGCCATCAGAAACAGACACCTGCCTCCTGAAAGGCCTGAGAGAAAGTGGCTCTTGGGTTTCTGAGCTAGATAATTTCCAAAATGAGGTGAATTTTTCTTTAAGTACTGGTTGGAGTTTATGTTACTTTGCAATTTTTTTTCTCCCACAAAAATACTGACTCAGAAGTACCACCCTTACAAAGTCCCGTAAGTATTCCAAGATAGAATATTAATGTCTCAAAGATTTGATGGTTTTTTTTTAATTATTAAATGAAAAGCATTTCCTCGAGTCTTTAAATCACAGGCTTTTCTTTTCAGCAAAAATAAACTATTAGGATTTGAGCATTATTAGTAGTGGGCATTCCGAATGTTTTATATAGTTTTTAATTAAAAAAAAAAAAAAAAAAAGTGGGCTTGTATTCTATCCTTAAGGACATTTGTATACTGAGGAAAAAAAATAAAAAAGGAACAGAGCAGCCGTAAAGAAAGACCTTAATTTCACAAGGAGCATCCATCCCCACAAATCAGAAGCAGTCCTGAGTGCTCCAGAGGAGGGCTACGAAGATGATCAGAGGGCTGGAGCACCTCTCCGATGAGGACAGGCTATGAGCGCTGAGGCTCTTCAGCCCAGAGAAGAGAAGGCTTCAAGGAGACCTTGTAAGTAGCCTTCCAGTATCTGAAGGAGGCCTACAGGAGGGCTGGGGAGGGACTATTTACAAGATCTTGTAACGACAGGATGAGGAGTAATGGGTTTAAACCGGCAGAAGGGAGATTTAGACTAGATGTTAGGAAGAAATTCTCTACAGTGAGGGTGGTGGAACGCTGGCAGAGGTTACCCAGAGAGGTTGTGGATACTCTCTCCCTGAAGGTGTTCAAGACTAGGTTGGATGAGGTCTTGAGCAACCTGTTCTAGTGGGAGGTGTCTCTTTCAACCTAAACTATTCTATGATTCTACGGCTTACATTTCTGCCTAGAACACACAGGTGCAGTAAAGTGTATCAACAACTGTATCAAGCTGCACAGCTAGGTGTGGCATGGAAGGTGTTTTCTGATAAACTGGCAGTGGTATTGCTCAGTAGAAAAGGAACATCAGGGCATTAATTTTGGGAGGGGAAAAAAAAAAGCAAAAAAAAGAAGTGTTTTGAGATTTACAGTTTACAATTTGAATTTGAATTGGAATTGCGACTTACCCACTTTAATATTAACCTCTTCTCTGGGATAGGAGGCTGTTCCCATGGGTTCAGAGTAAATCCCTTGTAAAAGACTGTTTGCATGCTTTGAAAGACAGATCTGTTAAGTCACCCAGCTCTTAATAATTTTATTCCTTCAAACACTAAATTTCAGATTTTGAACCATATTGTACAACTGGTGTTAAGGGGAATGCGATCCTTGTAGCCTTGGATTAGAATTCATTGCACAGGAGGTTTACTACATAAGGCCTGAAGATAGCAAAGGTCCCATGAATTAGAACTCACCAGCTTTTCAGAGAATCATAGAATTGTTTTGGTTGGAAAAGACCTCTAAGATCATTGAGTCCAGCTGTCCAGGTTAACTTAAGCATACACTGTTTATTCTTTAGATGGATGGATGTGTGTGCAAGAACAGATATAAAAATATATTGACTGTGTCTTCATTACTATTTTTGTTTTTGTAGGCAGATATTGCCTCCACAGTTCAGTCTAATATTGGCACTTACTTTCAAAACATCCTACAAAATAAAGGAAGAACCATAGTGGTAGCATTTAGAAAGAAATTAGCATGAACAATAACATTAGATTACAGCAGAACTATTTCCTGCAGTGATCTTTCACAGTTTCTGGATTTATCTTTTGCTTAATAGAATTCCATATGTTAAGGCATCTTTCTGATGGAAAAAAATTGTCACTGTAGTTGATTTGGCTGGGGATTAATTGGCCAAGGTAATAATTATAAAAAGAGAACTATTTTTATTTTCCTGAAAAGCCTTGCCACCAGACTGTATACACCTCTAGGGATGGCGACTCCACCACGTCTCTGGGCAGCCCATTCCAGTGGCAAATCACTCTCTTTGTGAAGAACTTCCTCTAATATCCAGCCTATACCTCCCCCAGCACACCTGTCCCCTTGTTTGGTTGCTGCTTGCCTGGGAGAAGAAACTGACCCTCAGCTGACTACAAACTCCCTTTTTTGGACTGTAGGCATCTTCATATTTGTGAGATCTGCATGACAGGATACAGAATGTTGCTTAGAGGTGAAAAAAACATTTAGAGATATGTAGCAGCTCTTCTGTGGGTGGGCTGAGGACCTTTGTCATGAGTTGAGTTGAATCTACTGCTGCTATTCAATCCCATGCAGGTTTCATGACAGCTTTAAAATGAAAGTGCTGGCTGGAGCAAAATACTATGGAGCCTGGAGTTCAGATTGTAGCACGAAAGACTTCCTGTTCTGGTTGCTGCTTTTAGTTTCAAGGTTTGGGGTGTTGGGCTTTTCTGCTGGGCAGGCCACAAGTCAGGGGGTGAGGGGAGATTGCTAGCTTCTGCTGCTGCTTCTGCATTTTTCTGCACTTTTCTGCAAACAGGCTAAGGTCATTGTGTATTGTATTATCTAATTTCCAGGAAATCTATCTCAACCCAGAGGTTTTTTGTGTTACTCTCTCTCCTGTCTGTGTGGGGAAAGATGGGAGCTTGTGAGAAGAGGCTGTGTTAACCCAGGACAACCTTGCTATGCATTATTAATGTGTTCCTTTGGATTTATCCTGCATGTAGCCCTCACAGTTTTGGAAGTTGAATCGCAGCAATATGATATTGTCATGGGAACAGAATTAGTTCCTTACTTATGTGGTGGTTTTGCCCCAGCTGGGGGCCAAGTGCCCACCAAAGCTACTCTATCACTCCCCCTCTTGAATGGACAGAGGAGAGTAGAAAATATAACAAAGGCTAGTTATAAGATAGAAGCAATTTAATAATGAAAAGAAACAGAAGCAATAGACTGCACGGAAGCAGAAGCAGAGAGAGATGCTAATCTCTACTTCCCATCAGCTGAATGATGTTTTGGTCTTGGGAAGCAGGGCTCTCTAAGCTTGGTGGTAACTTCTGGAGAACAGATGCCATGGATGAATCTTACCCCAGCTTTCTCCTTTCACTTCATTCTTATCTGAGCTGATGTCATATGGCACGGAATATCCCTTTGGCCAGTCTGGATCACCTGGTTTGGCTGTTTCCTTTTGCTATCTTGGGGCAGGGAGATACTGAAAAAAACCCAGCCTGGGTGCTTGGCTTAGCAGTAGCCACAATACTGGTGCTTTATCAATGCTCAGCTGCAGCACCACAAAACACAGCATTAGAAAGATATTTTGAGGAGAATTAACCCCAGCTCAGCCCAGTTCTAACCTACTACAACTTCCTTTTATGCACTGGTTAATAAACTGTTTTCAGAACTGGAGGATACATATTTAAATGTGGCTTTATCTGAAAGAGGTAGTCAGAGGTAGTCTTAAACCAACCAACAGTTTGTGCTTGTCTCCACAGAGACAGTTTTTGCTACACACTAAATGGCCACTTTACGTCTGTGAAATAGAGACCAAAAGGCAGTGTTGAATGACTGCAAATTACTTTTCCCAGCAAAGAATCTAACTCCTGGAAATGCAAACATAAAATTGAAGGCATATTTTTATATCCCATGTGCATATGGAAAGCTAACGGAAGACCTTATCACTCTCTACAATTACCTGAAGGAAGGTTGGAACAAGGAGGGGGGCAGAACTGGAGGAGGAGGTTACAAGTTGCACCAGGGGAAATTTAGGGTGGGTATTAGGAAATACTTCTTCACTGAAAGGATTCTCAAGCAGTGGAATGATCTGTCCAGGGTGGTGGTGGAGTTGCTGCCTCTGGTGGTGTTCAAGCAGTGTCTGGACTGGGCACTTAGGGATATGGTTTATTGTTGACCCTTCAGTGATGGATCAAGGGTTGGACTGGATCTTTGAGATCTCTTCCCACAAGATAAATCAATGAATACACTTGGATTTATTAATTGATGAGAGGCTCAGCATGAGCTAGTAGTGCACTCATGCAACCTAGAAGGCTAATTTTATCCTAGGCCGCATCAAGAGGAGTGTGGCCAGCAGGTCAAGAGTGGTGATTCTTCCCCTTCCTTCACTCATGTGAGACCCCTCCTTGGATACTGCATTAAGTTCTGGTGTCTGCATCATAAGCAGGACATGGAGCTGTTGGAGTGAGCCCAAAGGAAGGCCACAAAGATGATTCAAGGGCTGGACCACCTCGTCTATGAGGATAGGCTGGGGCATTTGTGAAGAGAAGAGTTTTGGGGACCCTTACAGCAGTAAGCAGCAGCTTTCCAGTCCCTGAAAGGATCCTACAGGAAGGGCTTTTAGCTACAGGACTGTCTTGAAAGTCATTGAAGGCAAAGCAGAATATAATATGGCAGTGCAGAGCAGGCAAAGCAAAAGTAAAAGCAAAAGCAGCAAAGCATGTGGCAGAAGCCTATTTACTGTTTTGCCTGAATGTAATGGCTGCCTTGTCCACAATTCTGTAACTAGATTCTATTGTGCCTTTCTGCCTTAATAGCAGAAAGAAGCATCTCAGGTGCCATGGTGGGCAAGAGTTATAATTGAAATTAAGAACCTTTTTCCAGTTTTAAGTTTAATGTTTGCATTTGCTAGTTATTTCTTAAAGTTTTGCCTGTTCCCTGTGTTTGTAAGTATCCAAACTGTGTACTTCAAACATTATAAATAAGATTTCTGTCGAGATTTAATGTTAATAAACAATTTTCATAGTTATTAACAATCTTTGCCTGGATATAAAAATGAATATCAGTTATTAATTTTGCATAATTTGTAACAAGGACCAGAGGGAATGATTTTGAACTGAGGAAGAGTAGGTTTAGACTGGATCATAGGAAGAAGTTCTTCAGTATGAGGGTGGTGGGACTCTAGAATAGGCTGCCTAGGAAGGCTGTTGGTGTCTTCTTCTGTGACTGTCCAAGGCCATGTTGGATGAGGCCTTGAGTGTCTGAGTCTAGTTGTGAGGAGTCTCTGCCCATGGCAAGGAGGTTGGAGTGGATGATCTCTTAGGTCCCTTCCAACCTAAGCCTTTCTATGATTCATTGTCCTGGCAGGGCAGAAAATCCTGCCAGACCAGTTTGGCCACTGCTATTCTCCTCCTATATTTCAGGGTCCAGGAGTTGAGCTGATGAGCAGTCAAATAATGGAGAATTTGGCTCCAGCAGAGCTGTGCCCAGAGAGCTGGGAGTGTGTGGTCCTGCCCCTCAATATGCCTGTGTAGTCACATGAGGCATGAAGCTTTGAATTCATTGGCCTAAACAATGATGCTAGTGCCCACTGGCCAGTTTCAAAGAATGCATTTACTGAGAGTATGATTTAGAAGCCATGCCTTGCAGCACTGACTCTCCACCAGAGGAGCACCCCATTCACAGCTCATTTTAACTGGGAACCATGGTGGCTACATTGGATTTTTGCCGCTTGGATCTGCATGATTGGATATTGCTTGCAGTTTCAGAAGGCATCTGAGCAGCAGAGAAATACAGCAAGAGATCATTGCCAATTTCCTATCTTACCACCATGAGTAAAGTCTGCTGCTTCCTTAATTCTCTGCTCAGCCTATTTTGTACTTGGCTAAGCTGTGTGGTAGCTTAGCCATTTCCATTTTCTTACTTTCCTGAATCACCAAACTTCCCCATAAGCACCCTTAGAAGATTTTCCTGACCAAATTAGAGCCTGTAAATAAACCGTAATGAATTCTGTATGTAGTTTGAGGGTTGGATTTTTCGGAAAATAAAAAAAATTAATTCTCTTTTTATAATTCCTGCCTTGGCTAATTAATATCCAAACCAAATCAGTTGCCTGGCAGAAGAGACCAAGCTCCACCTGGCTACAGTCTCCTTTCAGGTAGTCGTAAGCAATAAACTCTTCCCTGAACCTCCTCTTCTCCAGGCTGAACAACTCCATCTCCCTCAGCTGCTCCTTGTGGGGCTTGTGCTCCAGCCCCCTCACCACCCTTGTTGCCCTTCTCTGGACACATTCAAGCACCTCAACATCATTCTAAAATTGAGGGATCCAGAACTGGCCACAATATTTAAGGTGCGGGCTAATCAGTGCTGAGGACAGGGGCAGAAGGACTTCCTGGTCCTGTTGGCCACACTAGTCCTGATACAGGCCAGGATGCCATTGGCCTTCTTGGCCACCTGGACACACTGCTGACTCATCTTCAGCTGGCTGTTGACCAGTATCCACAGGTCCCTCTCTGCCTGGATGCTCTTCAGCCATTCAGTCCCTAGCCTGAGTGGCTGAAGCAACTCCAGTGCTGCATGGAGTTTTTGTGGCCAAAGTGCAAGACCTGGCACTTGGACTTGTTAAAACTCACTTTGCTGGACTCTGCCCATTTATCCAGCCTGTCCAGGTCCCTCTGCAGAGCCCTCCTGCTCTCTAATAGGTCAACATATCCTCCTAACTGCAAACTCACTGACAATGGACTCAATCCCCTCATCTAGATCATCAATGAAGGTATTAAATAGGACTGGGCTCAGCACTGGTTCCTGGGGCACACCACTAGTGACTGAGTGCCAGATGGATGTGGCATCATTCACCACTACTCTCTGGGCCCAGCCATCCAGCCAGTTCTTAACCCAGCACAGAGTGCCCCTGTCCCAGCCATGGGCTGCCAGCTTGGCCAGGAGTTTGCTATGGCAGATGGTGTCAAAGGCCTTGTTGAAGTCCAGGTAGACTAAATCCACAGCCTTTCCCACATCCATCAGGCAGGTCACTAGGTCATAAAAAGAGATCAAGTTGGTCAGGCAGGACCTGCCCTCCTAAATCTGTGCTAGCTGGATCTGATCCCTTGTCCATCCTGTAGGTGCCCTCAGGCTGATCTGTTCCATTATCTTGCCTGTCACTGAAGTCAGGCTGACAGGTCTGTAATTTCCCAGGTCCTCCTTCTCACCCTTAAGTGGCTTGATCAAATGAAATCTATTATTTTTTCTGCCATCTCAATGGTATTAATGTGCTGATGGATTATCTGATCAGTTTTTAATTAACCTATCTATATTCTCTTCTAAAAGCTATGTAGGTACCTCTTTTTCTATTGTGTAGATCATTGAAACAGAAAAGTGGAGAGACTAAAGGCCAGAAAGAGCATACAGGATTTAAGAATCTACCTCTGTCTTTATTCAGCTAAATCCAGAAGTACAAATGGTAGCTGCTGCACATCCCTGGAGCTTTTAAAATATGTGGTAGGTAATTTTTAAATTCCCAGGAAACTTCTTGTGGGAGTTAGTGAGAAAGATTTGCATACATCCACATCAGTATGTAGTGATGACTTAACATTAGGTTATCTTGTGTGTTGCTGAATTTTCCTGAGAGGAAAAGGAAGGCTATAGGAATATTCACTCCTGGAATCCACTGGTTGAATTAACAATGAATACCTACATGTACAACAAATCATGAATATTCTCCATCTTCTCTGTCTTAGGAGGGTGCATAACTCTATTACTTATTGCCCCACAGCTCAGGTTGTTCAGACCTGGCAATGGAGACAGTACCTGCAGAGTGCCTTCTGTTTGAGGATTTGCAATAGCACATGACAGCAGTGTGGACCTTCATTGCAATATGTGGAGCTAAATGGAGTCATAAACAAGTTATGGGACACAGACTAACCAACTTGGTGTCATTACATGCTTGACCTCTATCCCATATTTTTATTTATATCACTCAATAGACTATTTTTATTAATTTTATGGGCATACTTTGCTTCAGACATCTTCGGTAACAGCTTATTACTTTCCTGCTAAAACAGTTTTATCCTATGACCAACGAAAAAAAATGTTGGACCATCCACTGTGCCGTTTTCCCATCTTATTACGTACTTTAAAAAGGAAAGACGGGGCAGAATTTGGCAAAAGCCCAGTAAGGCAACAGCATTGCTGTGACCTTTTTTATATTTTTTTTTTTTTTTAATGAGATACTGCATGATTTTCTCCACAAGAGCAGAAGGAAATGCAATAAGACAAGAAAGAAGTTAGATGTTGACAGGAAAAATGAAGGAAGCCAGTAGCTGGACAGACAACTATCAGAACATAGTGCATGTTGTCACAGCCACAGGAGCAGCAACAATCTCTTTTTCTTTTATACAGAGGTGTATTTCTATAGGAAGACATATGGAGGTCCACTTTAAAAACAAAAAAAAACCAAAACACATCTAAAATGTGAGACCCTTGTGCAGTTCTAAATACTGCTGAACAGAAATGATGCACCGTCTATTCCAATTTATACAGCTTTCCTGGTAAGTCTCTGGTGCAAGGAACAAATGACAGAACCTAACTTTGGCCTCTGAAAATTGCTTATGAGAATAAGACTGAGAAAATGTTGCTGGGTGTTCGTAATGAAAAGTCAAAATAGGCCTAAACATATCCTGGCTTTTCCAGTTGTGTTTTCTGTTCCACTTTCTTCCGCTGTTGGGGAAAGCAAGGGCAGAAAAGGAAAACAAAGGCCCTGGTGCCTTCCAGTCTCCTACATGTCCCTTCCAAACTTGAAAACAGGGTACCTGCACGTGTTTATACACTTGTTTGTGTTCTGCCCTAAAAGGGTTAAAGCAAACTGTGACTTTACTTAATATGGTCAAGTTTGGCAAACTACTATTCTAACTGGCTGATCTATGGCCAAAGAACTGTTAGTCTCAGACTACACCGATGAAAAGAGATGAGCAGATGCTCTGCCTTATTGTGCTGCTGCCTCAAATTTGTGCTCTGTGCTCTGTGTCAAGTTTGCTGGGGGAAGGCAATAAGTGCTTCACGTGTCAGGCTCACTTAGCCAGCATGTCATTGTGCCTGCCTGCACATCTGCAAGACATTTTGCCTCTGCAAAATTCTGCCAAATCTGGAGCCAAAGAAGAACCAGGATCAGGTCAGAGATCATCTGCCTCTCTCCCAGCCTGGGAAGATTCAAAAGCCTCAATGGCTATCAAGACACCAACAGAACTCCCTGCAAGTGTTTGGATACTGTCTGGAAACTGTAGTTAGCCTCGGGAATCTAGAGGTGACTTTTGTGAAGTAAATACTCAAAAGCCTCTTAGCAAAACCCTGTAAAAATGCCTCCTGCCTTAAGCTGAAAGGAACTTCTCAAGTCTCTCTGCTGGGCAAGCAGTGCAATCATCCACAAGATACTCTTTCCTGTTCTAATCGTTTAATGTTTGTTGTGTTTTGCTAGTTATTTCTCAAAAGTTCTAGATCCTCTGTTCTCATCTGTGCAATGTTTTCATGACTGTTGCAAAGAACCTATTATTAAAAATTGTGGTTCTCAGTGAGACTCCCGAATATAAAAATTAATAAACTATATTAATTTTGAAAAATCATATCTTGCACCATAATACCTGCCACTACAGTGTTGTAAGTCATCTAAAAACACAGAATCACAGAATGTCCCATCTTTCAAGGGACCTTGAAAGATCATCTAGTCCAACCCCCCTGCCAGAGAAAGATCATTTATACCAGATCACACAGGAACATGGCCAGGTGGATGTTGAAATTCTCCAGGGAAGGAGACTCCACAACTCCCCTGGGCAGCCTGTTCCAGTGTTCTGTCACCCTCACAGTGATGAAATTCCTCCTCATGATTATATGAAATTTCCTACACCTCAACGTCCAGCCATTGCCCCTTGTCCTGTCACTGGGCATCATCGAGAAGAGCCTGGCTCCATCCTCTTTTCATCCTTTATTTATAAACATTAATGAGGTCTTCCCCCAGTCTCCTCCAAGCTAAGGAGCCCCAGGTTCCTCAGTCTATCCTTGTAAGAGAGATATTCCTCTCCCTTAATCATCTTATTTTACATAATGTTTAGGATGATGCCTGTAAGTAGTACATGTTTTCACTGGGTAATAATGGTGTTTAAGTGTGATTCTACCTGACCTGAAGATGCTTACTCTCTTGGTATGCTTTGGAAAGATATGGAGTTGATAATATTTTGTTTGTGCTATTTATGTATGAAAAGGAGCTCATGTCTTTAAAAGAGTTGTAAATTTTTCTGAATTGACTAAACACAGTTCAGAATCTGTAATTACTTTAATGGCTAAATTTTAATTTTCAGTAACAGATCAAGCTTATTTTTTTGCACACGTCTGAATCTCAGCATGCATGCAGATTTTCATGTCAACTGTTGTGGTGTAAACACGGTGTCACTCTACAAAAGTAGGCAGAGATTTATTAGTTGAAAATGTCTGCCTAACTTAAAATTCAAATATGGACCTGGATTTTGGAGGGCATTTTGGCTTGTTTAGCCTCAAAGCAATCTTCAGCTTTGAATGTCATACTTCATTATGCCCAGATACTGTTAATTGTGTTACTTTGCGTAGAAGCACAAAGAACTGAATCCTAGGGAAACAAGTGTGGCAATTGTCATGGCAGTGTCTGCCAGTTATGAAAAAAAGCGACAGCAAAACACGAATTTTACCCTCAGTTTTTACAAATTTATAATGTGATTTAATTTATTTCTCCTCCTTTTGTACAAATTGAGGAAATATAACTACAAAATTTAGTTGCTATGATAAGAAAAAATGCTACCATTTTGCCTGAAAAATAATATCCAAACCAAACCTTCTCCAGCCAAATTGCAAAAACATAGGTGATACATTTAAGTTTCAGCATTTATTTTTGAATAGCCTGTTTGACAAATAATAATATGCAGCTTGATCTCAGAATTGGAAAAGCTGCAGACAAGAATATGAAAATGAAATTAGTTTTTCAAAGAGATGTATGTGGACGCACACAGAAAAGTGAAACTCATGAAATGCTATCACATATAATATAGGGGTGTTATGACTGTTCCCACCCTGCACCCCACACAGAAAAATGTCTGGGTTTTGCATTTATTTATTTCTTTAAAATGAAGCTCTGCAGCTCTGAGTCTATTACCAAAATGAATGGATTCAATATCTGTTCAATGATGTGTTCAAAATGAAAGCGACATCATTAAATGTCAAAGATGTTATCACCACATTTCAGTCCTTGCCAGAACAAAACAGGCATTATCTCACCAGGTGCTTGCAAGACTTGCTTGCTATTCCCTGTCTTTAGATGGTAGTGACTGTGCCCAGAAGGCAGCTGGCAGCACTTGTAATGTGCACGGCAGTGAAGACCCTGATGAGGACCATACATAGATTTTGCTGCTGCTGCTGCAAACCTAGGATAGCTGTTGTTAATATCAGGATCCTGCTGGCTGGTTATTTAAACCTGCATTCTGTACTGCTTCTGTGGTTGTAGGCCATTAGTTTCCTGAGCTTTTCTTTCCATTTCCGCTCCTCCACACTCCCCACTGGTTTAATAAGGGAGTAAATGTGAGGACCTGTTAGCAGACTAAGAGTGCTGACTTGTAACCCTGTAACCATATTTAACAAGGCAATGTTCTAACCTCCATCTCTTGGAAGTCTCCTATCTGTTACATGCCTGGAGCTGTTGCCCACTAAAGGACTTCAGATTTTTGAATACTTAAACTGAAAGAATCAGATATGGGAGAAACTACATAAATCCATTATTGCAACAGGAATATCTTTCTGCTTCAGGCAGAGAAGATAAATTGCCACCAACATGATACAAAGTTGGTTTGATTATTTCATTGGATCAAATATATCATGCTGTCTTGAAATCTCTTTGCTTTCAAGTCAAAATTGAAGAATTTTACCATAACCATATTAGACATTATCATTTGCATATTTTTCATCTCAAAAGAGACTTTTGAAGTTATGTAATACTTAAGTATTTAATTGTTTTTCACATCATTGAAATATCAAATTATATCCAGAAACAGAGAGGATTCTCTTGCTAGATAGCAATGACTGACTCTCTATCTGACAAGAACAGAATTCTTACACCAGGGAAAGAAACAGCATTAAGAGAGTAACTCAAAGAGCCCCCACTCTTATTTTGTTCAACACTGGGATTTGGGTACTTTTTTGTATTTGGAACTCAGAATGCTAATGTTTTACACTTGCACACACACACACACCAAAACCAAACCCATTCAGCTAATACAAATTTAATGTAAGATCACAACTACGCTGTACTTACTCAAATAAGGTGAAGGCCTGTGCCTGTATGGATTTCTTTTGCATAGCTTACCAGCGATCATTTTTATTTAATTGCGAATGCAGATGAAATAATTGGCAACCTTTCACAGCCTGCAGCTATGGGGATAGTGTGGAACATTTGTAAATTAAATTCTTTCTACTAAAATGTGCCAAGTACAGTTTTGAGTTGGTTTTAACCCTGGAGGATATGAAAAAAAAAACCAAAACCCCACAAACCACCTCCCCCCCACAAAAAAACCCCAAACCCAACCAAACAAATTTGACAACAGAAATCCAACAAAAAATGGGAAAGCTTCTGAAATACTTACTGATTTCAAGATTAATTCCTCCCCCTCCCCCCCCGCCCCCTTGCTCCATTTATTTCTTCTGTCATCATTTTACTTTATGCAGACCTGTTTCTGTTTCATTTGCAGGTAATTCAGCTCTTTTTGGCCATTTTGACAGTGATGTTACAGGTAGAATCTTACATTGTCATGTGGGAGCTATGTGAAGTTCAGGCACCAAGAAGATGTTTTCTGATGCCACTGTGTTGGGAAGAGTTAAATCTTTTTGACAATTCAGTGGTTCCCTTTGGGTTTGCACAAATGGCACCTGTTGTTGAAGTCAATAGAGCTTACAATTTAATTTCATCTGCCTGCAAACAATCTCTCTCATTAGGGGGTGAAATGATGATAGAATTCACTGAGGCATGCAGTTTCACTTTCTACAGGGTAATACGTAAGTACAGTCATCATTTTCAGTGAAGGGAGGCGCAATTATCTTGGAAACTGATTGTAAAGAAAGGGAAAAAATTATCTGGGAAAAGCATCATAAAAAGTCAGTCCTCTACATTTTTCTGCTGATGCCAATTTGCAATCTAATTATTATGTTTAACACAATTTGAAAATGTAGTAGTCAGAAAAAAAAAGAGACTAGTAATACACTTTTCCATCCATTTCAAAATGAGTTCATCAGTTTTGGAAAACAGGTACATGTAAATAAATATCTCAGTGGGGATCAAGGGTTAATCCACACCAAACTTAATTTATTTTTGTTGAAAGTATTTGTTTCTACTTGCTGCAGCTCTTTAGGTGAATTAACTGGCCAAATAATGTGTTTCCTATATTTTAGTGCAAAGGGTGTGAACTTAACAGCATATTAAGTTAATGGAGCCTAACATTCCTTTGGACACATCTCTACCTCACATTAAATTGATGAAATTCCAATTGGTATCCCACAGTGCTTTGCATGCTGCTAGGACTAACTGATCAATTTATCAACGTGCTTCAACTGCCTTGTGCCAGGATGCTGTATTGATATGTATTTCTTTCATCTAATGTTTGACTGTAGCAAAACTTGAGTTACCCTCTTGAAGCCAAAATCATCATGTTCTAGGATAGTACATGTCTACTCATATCCATTTTACATGCAACTACCTGGAGCAGTGCTGACATCCTTTGCAAAGGTCATGCTCTTAAGAATATATCAGAAAATGAATTGCTACAAAACTATCACTAAGAAGCTGGAGGAGAGGTTAAAATCCCAGCTGCAACTCAAAGGCAAGAAGCTGGAATGAGCTTAGAAATAATTAAGGAGAGCTATAGCTCCTACAGCAGTGCTTACGTCACTTACCTTTTCCTTTTCTGCAGCTGGACAGGATTTTGTTCTGGGATGCCATTCTCCAACTGCCATGGATATAATGAAATATGATTCTGGTAAGGCAGAGTTAATTTTGGAACTTGCTTCAAACTGTGCCTCACAACACAGAAATCTTGCTTGGACTGCAGAGACTCTGGTGGAAGGTGGTGGAACACTTTTATTCTAAGGAAAAAATATGAAATGTTTAAACTACATGTTTTGTGCGTTCTCTTCACATGGATTTGGCTACAATGCACACAATCCACTTAGAGTTTTTCCATGTGGTTCTCTTCCCTCAGTCTGTTGCCTGGATGCTCTGTGATCATATGCCTGGCATAAATCTCCAGAACTATTTTGTTTCCATTTCCATCATCGTTCATTTTTAGTTTTCATGGTAGACTCTAATTGATCTGCCTCTGCTCTCCTTCATGTTCCAGATGGCAAACCTGTATTTTAACTCCTAGCTTCCTGCTTCAACAAGAACAGACTTTGCAGTGTGAGTAGGCTTGTGGTGTACTATGAAGCCTAAGCCACTACTGCAACCAGTTACTGTTTCGGTGCTCTAAGGCCTGCTTCGGTTACAACTGTTGTAGCATTATATTTCCCATCCATATATTATCATAACAGCTTGGCTTCCTGGAATGTAATACAATAGCAAACAGAACCATATCTATATAATCTTGAAGGGTGCTTTACTGCCTTTTTTGCATGCATATTAATCTAGACCAAGAGTGTTAAAGTTATAAATATTTGTGTAAAATAACTTTTTTATAATTGTTATCACATGTATCTAAGTAATGATGAATGGAGATTCAAAATGTGGAGACTTCCACATTTTTTTACAATCAGGACGAAAATAAGATGAAATGATACAAAAATAATTAGATGTCTTGTCTTACATGCTATGCTTTCACAGATGGATAGATAGCTGAGGTCTTCAGGTATATTTGGAAGAAAAAGATGTGGAGATAGAAGCCTGAGGAAGATTGCAGCATGGAAATAAGTCAGTATGGTCTGTCTAGTGAAATTATATTCTTTGCAGAACAAGAATTTAATGATGGGAGACAAAAGCTCTATTGCAGCTCTACCGTGTCTGCCTGACCCTCTGTGGAAAATATTTCATAGTAGATTCATGGTACTTTCTTGGTATCAGCTCCATGAAAAACTAAAATGGAGGAATCTGTTCTTCTGTAGAGATAGGAATCTATCTAAACATCATCAAAACTCTGCTTTGTCTCTTGTTCTATCTGATATAGATAACTGTTCTTTTAACATCATCACAAGTGATGACCTTAGTGAATACAAACCTAGAACCATTAATTTTTATTTCCTTAAACACTGTCTATTTGACTCTTATATACTGTTCTATTTGAAGGTGTACTGTACCTGGCATTTATTTTCCTCCTTGCAGCCTAAATAATGCTGTGGTTTGGATTTGTGACTGAAAAAAATATCAGTAATACTAGTATTTTGGCTATTGTTCAGCAGTGCTGGCACAGCATCAGAGCTTTCTCTTTTTCCCACTCTTCCCCCACGGAGTAGGCTGAGGCTGATGAAGATGCTAGGTGGTGGCATGGCCAGGATACCTGACTCAAAGTGATCAAAGGGATACTCCGACCTATTTAAGGCCATGGCTAGCAATAAAGCGAGGAGAGCTTCTCTGGGAAGGTAGACATCCTCAGAGACTGTTCAGTCACTGTCCTCCTTTGTGGGAGATGGTGAATGATTACATTGCATCACTTGCCTGTATTTTTTCTTCTTGTTTCCTTCTCTTATTATACCATTTTTAAACTCAACCCATGAATTCCCTGTTTTTTTTGCTCTTCCTAGTCTCTGTCCCACTGGAGGTGGAAGAGGAGTGAGTGCCTGTTTAATGCTTTTCTGCTGGCCAGAGACAATCCCCTACCCAGTGGGTCTGCATGCCTTACTCTTTCCTGTATTTGTAGTATTACCATTTTTCCATGTCAAACATTGCCCTAAAGCTCTGCTGTCCTCCAGTGCTGTGACATGTGGTGTGGTAACCCTGGCCAAATGCACACTCAGCTGCTGAATAATCCCTTTGCCTTCACAGGACAAAGGAAGACACAGGAAGAAAAAATCCCATGGGTTGATACAGAGACAGGGAAATAATTTACCAGTCACTTCAACAGGCAAAATGTGCTTATCTTGGAGAATATTTTTATTTAATTTATTGCCAGATAATGTAGATTTGGGTAGTGAGAAGCAAAGACAAAATCTAAAAATCTCTGCTCTCAACTCCTCTACTGCCAGTACTGAACAGCAGAGGCATATGGGAACGAGGGATTGTGTTCCATTTGTAGCACCTCCTGTCTGCTACTCTTTCCTTCTCACACTTTTCCCTTTATCCAGCACGAGCTCTTCACTCAAGCTGAAGTCTTTTAAGACAAACTAAATCTAGTGTGGTCTGCCACAGCCTTTACCGTGTAGTACCTCCTCTCACTCACTCTTCTGTACACTTAGTGTTTCCTCTTTCCTCTGCTGTTTCTTTTTTTTTTTTTCTTTTCTTCCCCACGCCTTGTTCCCCCCTATCTCCATCATCTCCCTCCCTTGTTCCCCTCTCTTGAGACTTTCTGGCATTTTTACTTTCTTAGGATGCTTTCCCAGAGGGGCCACCATGTTTTTTGAGTGTCTCAGCTGTGTCCTGCAGTGGGCCTGTTGAAGCTGGCTAGAATGGGCTGTGTTCAGCATGTGTGTCATGATTTAATCCCAGACTCTTCTCACAGAAGTTCTTACACTGTAGGCTCTGCTGTTAGTCCTTTGTGGGCATCTGCACCTTGTGTGGGCATGAAGGAGCCTCATCTCACAAGAAAACTGTGAAATGTAATCTTGCCCTTGCCCCATTACATGATGTCTCTAATCTCTCTTGTGCCCTTAGCATACTTTGAATGGATCTTTGACTCTGCCCTCTAGAAATGGAACATAAATTTGTGTTGGTCACTAATTTGTACCAAAGTTAAAAATTAGTCATTACCAAGAAACTTTATCGTGCTATTGCACTGCACTTTCACAAAACAAATAGATATTTCTAGTATTTTAGCAGTTTTCCTTAAGACACAACTTCAGAAAACAAGAAGAAATAGCTTCTGTAATTTAAAGTTTAAGAACTGGCATGTTTTAACATATTCATCATGCAAATAGCAGCCTTTATTTATTTTACCATTTTATCATTTAAGGGGATAACTACTAAGCAAAGATAATTAACTATTGAGAGAGCTTGCTAATAGTGGTACTGCATTTCCTAACTATGGTGATTTTTTCATCAGAATTGGTTGTCTTTGTAACAGACATGTCACACCTCATACGGTAATTATTTTTTTGCCCTATGTTATAATAAAAGGACACACTGTTCTCTTCTGGCCATATTCTGTGAAACTACAAGAGAATCTTGGTGGCACCTGTGACTGATGCAATTTTTGTATTGCATCATGGAAGAAGATTGGAAGAGAGCATTTTTCTCAGCAGTGCT
The DNA here is from genome assembly GCA_013396835.1 of Psilopogon haemacephalus. NCBI lineage: Eukaryota > Metazoa > Chordata > Aves > Piciformes > Megalaimidae > Psilopogon > Psilopogon haemacephalus. The sequence goes on along the minus strand of VWZI01008691.1, from coordinate 11,741 downwards.
GTGTTGTGATACTGTGGGTGATCTGTCTGGCTGGTAGGAATCATAGATATCTCAGTGCCCTTCCTGGCTTGGCCCCATGAATGGCGAAAACAGTGTTGAGTGAGGAAGAATGGTCTAATTTGATGTGGAATTCTTACTTTGATTTCCATATTTTAACATGGAACTTAAACTCTAGGCAACAGTGATTTAAAAAGCAATCACAAATAACCCTCTGGGTAATTTTTTTTCTTTGCTTGAAGGTAATCTGCCTTCAAGCGTATTCAAGTCTCTTTTGAGATGGAAAACAACAGGTTGAAGCTAAGACTTCAGGTCATATAATGGAAGGACAGCACATAAAACCCGAAAGATTTTGCTGCTAGACTAATTTTCTCTGAATCTTTCTATCCTTTGTCTTAGAAAAGAGGGAAAAAAAAAAAATAAAAACTCCAAATGGATCTAGGCTTATTGTGTTGTCTTAAAAAAACTGACTACACTTAACTCCACTTTTTCCCTAATATCTTTGCAGTCTAAAGAGACAGACAGCCTTTTGGGCTGGGATCATGACAAAGCAAGTCAAGATGAAGTAGCTTGCTTGAAGTATAAGGGCAGAATCTGTAAATGGGCTAAGATCAGAATGAAGCCTCTAGATGGTCTGGGCATGGGCAAATCCATAGAAATGTTCAAGTTAGCATACTTTAGTGAATTACCACTCATAAATGAGCTACGATATTTCTGTGTTACATATTTCTCATTCTCCTTGTATGTGATATGTGATGCAAAATGGTTTGCTTATTGTGAGTTTATATTAATATAAACTGATTAGATGATTAAGATTTAAAAATCTTAACAGGAAAGATTAATTGATAAAATCTATCATTTCAGTAGAATTTTTATTTCACTTCCCCCCTCCCCCCTCCTGCCTTGTTCTAAGTGTACTGACATTTGTGCATATCATGTACTGAAAGCAGCAGGGATCTGCATTGCAGATAGGCACTCCTGCAGTGCTAATCTGGGAGCAAGATTTCCTCCAATGTCATTACCAACCATCCACACATTACTAAGAAAGGAGAAGAATAGCATGAGGTGAGAGATGCTTGATTTTGCTACTAAGCTTAAGGAATATTTTGAAATAAAGAACACTGAGAGAATCTTCTCTAGAGGATCATATTTACTAACTCTTTCTAACCATCATTAAACTTGATGGTTTATAAACTCTGCATTTATTGTACTTAATACCTAGAAATGAGTAGTGTACATACAGTGTAACTCTAATATTTGTGTTAGTCTCTGACCCTTTCCTACTCCAGTTGAAACACAGTATTTGTGCTCCACCTATTCTCTGAGAGCTTTGCTAGCTATGAAATTAGTACAGACGCAGGCAGTTTAAAGAAATTGCAAAACAACAGCTGATCTGAGCAAGAGCAGACTGTGGATCTCTACAATGGAACAGGAGAGACAGGCTTTATTATACTATCTGCTCAGTCAGGAGCCTCCTCTATCAGTATTCTGATCCACCTCTCAATAGCAGGAGGCTGTTCAGATCTAACTTAGCAGTAGTGAGAATACTTTTTAACTCTTTGTGTTCTTTGCTTAAAGAGTGCAAAGTTTTGAGGTCTGGGTTCATAGGTCATATGATCCACACCTTGAGGTTAGTGTTCATGACCTTTGCTGCCCCAAAGACAGGTTTTGGAGTCAGACTACAAAGTTGAGATGTGTGTGATAGTGAATGCTGTCAGGACTGTTTTTAGAGAAACTGTAAGAACTCTGGTCCCATTCTAACTGGAAAACCTGAGTGAAAACCAATCGAATGAAACAGCAGAAAAAGCTACGGAAGGTGCTTATTTGTACTATTTGTCAGAGAGAGACTTCTTTTGTGCAAGGCTAATTTGTAAAGGTAATTTGTTTCATCATCTTTATAGCAGTTTCAGAAAAATGGAAATAATCCTGAGGTAATTAAACTTCTCAGTTTTGCCAGAAGCTGAGATTAGCTTGAGATCTAGGGAGATGCAGTACAACATAGGTCATGATTAAGAGATAGTATCATGAAGGAAAATTTTGATATGGTTTGGGGAGATCTGAACCTTGGAAGAGGGGAAAAGAGCTTTAGATTAAAATTTTATTTTGAAAAACACTATTCTGCACTTACACACTGAAAACCACTCATGTTGCGTGTAAAATCTGTATTACCTGATACTTCAGCCCCAGTTTGCCAATCTATATACATTTTACCTGTGCACCTGAGGTGGAAAGTTGAGAGTATTTGAATGGCACTGGGTGCAACTAGCCAGACTCATCTGGGAGCTAAGCAAAGCCTTGTGTCCGGGTACATCTGCAGAACAAGATCGTAGCATCTGTAGGTATGTTACCTAATGCACTTGATAAAGCTGCCTGCTGACAAAAAAGATAACAGACTTGTTTTTCAAAACCCATCCTAAAGACCTTTCACAGTTGCCATCTCTGCCATTGGTCTGGAAGCTGGTTCAAGTGTATTTGGGCATGTGGTAGCCATATTTTTTCAAAATACTCTCTATACCCTGACATCTCAAGCTTCTTAGTTCAGTCCTGTATTCAGCCAAAAACATAACTGCAAAATCCCTTATTCTGTACTTGTAGTGCAAGTGAATCTATTTGTTACTGGTAGTTAGGAATAATGTGTTTACTGGGCTATCTGGTAATTTGGCTTTAGATACTAGTAATGCAACACTTTCAGTGCAAATGCTGTGATTTTGGTATGCCATAAACTCACAGCTTTGTTTTTCTATCTCAAATATCTTTGGTCTTCTTGCATCAAAATTTCAACAAATCCAGAGATCACAAATTAGCAAACTGTCCACTGTAAGTGACAGTGTAAAGCAATAGCAACAAATGTTGTGTAGTGAGAATTGTGAGGGTAAATTAACAATTTTAATATTCCCATAGTCTCCTGGTGGACAATGAGTTATCCAAAACCAGCAACGTGTCATTATAGCCAAGAAGGCCAATATTATCCTCAGGTGTTTTCACTTGGGCAAGGGAAGTTTTCCTCCCCCTCTACTCTGCCCCAGTGAGACCACATCTGAAGTATTGTGCCCAGTCCTGGTCTCCCAAGTGTAGTGGGTTTGCAGTTCCCTGCCCCCCCACCTTTATAAACCCCGGCTAAAACTCAGAAAAACACAGGAAGTTAAAAAATGAAGCTTTATATTTACAGCAATGCAAATATACAAGCAAATATTTACAAGATATAACAGATATTTACAGATATATATTCAGTGAAAATGTAATACAGATGCCACACCCCTCCCAGACACCAAAATCCCCAAGAGAGGGTAACCAAACCGCTCCCCCTACCACCTTTCCCCCCTTTCCCAGCCTTATCTCACTACCTGTTGATGCTGCAGATAAGCTGAAGATTGGTCAGAGATTAGTAATAGGAGGAGTTAGTAGTTTTAGTGATTTTACTCTGAATTTAGCCACCAAGACCAAGAGACAAAGGAGAGAGCGGCCAGAGCCAGCACAGACAGAAGCAGACTGTTAATCTGGTTGTTTTGAGAACAGCTCCTAAAACCAACTTTTTTTTTTTTTCTGTCTCAGTGAAACTTGGTGAAGTGACACTGTGCTTAACTCTCTCTCAGCCAATAGTCTAATTTCTCACTCAAATTCTCCAATTAGCTCAAACCAACACACCAAGTTAAAGAGTAACAGGGATATACAAGAAAATATCCAATGGAGGGCTACAAGGATGTTTAAGAGACTAGAACATCTGTCTCATGTTGAGAGACTTGGGGCTGTATAGTCTGGAAAACAGAAGTCTGAAAAGAGATCTTGCTAGTATTTATAAATATATGAAGAAGGTGCTAGTCTCTTTTCAATGGTGTCCTGTTATAGGAAAAGAGGCAGTGGATAAAAACTAGAAAAAAAGGAGTTCCATCCCAATGTGAGGAAAATCTTCTTTACTGTAATGATGACACAACACTGAAACAGGCTGTCCAGAGATGTTGTGGAGTCTCCTTTTCTAGAGACTTTCAAGACCCATTTGGATGTGTTCCTTTGTGACCTGCCTTAGGTGATCCTACTTTAGCATGGGAGGTGGACTAGATGATCTGTAGAGATCCCTTCTAACTGCTAACAGTGTGTGGTACTATTATATGTTTATAGATCAATCTGATCAAAATAATGCCAATAGAGATAATGAACTCTGCTGTGTTCTGGGAACTAAGATTGTGGAGAAGGTGGCACAAATCATTAAGGGCACTGGTTATTCTTCTATGTGGCCATGAATGACACTGTGAGGCAGAACATGGACAGAATCAATGATGACTGTAAAGCCCTGGGGGTGGATGTGGAAAACATTTGTGCCCAAGTTTATCTTTTCTTGTTTTACCAGTTAGAAGAAAGGAGACAACTGGTGCTGTCATGAGGATTTATGGGTTTTATGACTATGGGATATTCTTTGATGGTGATAACCTGTTAGGGAGGGATGGAACACACTTTTCTCAAAAAGTTAAGGGAATCTTTGGTAGCAGGAAGGCCAGCTTGACTTTAAAGTAAAGCACTCAGGCAGGTAGGGTTCACAATGATCATATTGCCCCATCCAATCAGGGAATATGCCAAGCAAACCAGAGCAGTGACAAATGTTCCAGTTTCCTTCCAGCATGAGAGCCAGAAAGCCAGCTAACTCAAATCTGGGTACGACTATAGTGGGTTGTCTTGCACTCTTCCAGGGAAAACCTTTACTCGACTAGCTCTCTAAAATGCCCATGGACAAACATATGCAGTATGAGGAATAAACAGAAAGAAGTAGTTGGTGGGGTTGCAGGGCCATGATCTCGTTAGAGCTAGACTGTCATGATGAGATGGCTCACATGACTGGATTGTTGTCATGGACAGCTAAATACATTTAAAGGAAGACAGACCACCATGGCAAGATGGTGGAGTTGCTCTGCCTGTGAGAAAGAAACCAGAATGCATTGAGCTCTGCCTAAGTGTGGAAGAAGAATGTGTTGAAAACGTATGGGTAAGAATTACGTAACAGGCTAATATGGGTGACATTGTACTGGGTGTTTACCATGGGCCACCTGATCAGGTCACGGAGAGCAGGAGAGGTGTCTGAGGGCTGGAGGAAAGCCAACATCATGTTAGTCTTTGAAAAGTGCAAGAAGGATGCAAGGAAACTACAGAGCAGTCAGCCTCACCTCCATCCCTAGAAAGTTAGCAGCTCATTCTGGAGGTCATCTTTGAGTGTGAAGAGGAAAAGAATCATAGAGTCATAGGGTGGTCTGGGTTGGAAGTAACCTCTGAAGGTCATCTAATCCAACCATCTCTGCAATATTCACGTTCATCCTCAACTAGATTATCATGAGTATTCCGCATGGATTTGTGAAGGGGAAGTCATGCTTGACCAATCAGAAAGCCTCTATGATAATGTGGTCATCTGGGTAGATGATGTTAGGCCAGTGGATGTTGTCTATCTCAACTTCAATTAAGCTCTTTATTTACAGTTTTCCATAATGCCCTTGAAGAGAATGTCAGGCTGGGTGGTGAGAAGGATTGAAATCTGGTTGAATAACAGAGCACATAGTGACATGATCAGTGGTGCAAGGTCTAGTTGGAGGCTAGTAGCTGATGGCGTTCCTCATCTGGGCCCAGTCTTGTTCAATATATTCATCAATAATCTGGATGAAAGGACAGAGTGCATTCTCAGCAAGTTTGCTGGTGATAAGAAACTGGGAGGAGTGGCTGACACACTGGAAGGCTGTCATTCAGCAACACATGAACAGGCTGGAGAGCTAGGCAAATGGGAAACTCATGAAGTTCAACAAGGGCAAGTGCAGAGTCCTGCACCTGGGAAAGAATAACTCTGTCTATCAGTACAGATTAGAGGTTGACCTATTGGGAAACAGCTCTTCAGAGAAGAACTTGGGAGTGCTGGTGGACAAGTTCAACATGAGCCAGCATATGCCCCTGTAGCCAAAAAGGCCAACGGTATTCTGGGGTGCATTTAGAAGAGTGTGTCCAGCAGGTCGAAGGAGGTTCTTCTTCCCCTCTACTTGCCCTGGTGTGTTGGTTTGACCTAATTGGAGAATTTGAGTGAGAAATTAGACTATTGGTTGAGAGAGGGAAACACATTATGTCACTTCACCCAGACCTTTACTGAGAAAGAAAAAAAGTTGTTTTTTAGAATTGTACCCAAACATTAGATATCAGACGGTTTCTGACCACTCTGGCTGCGGCTGCNGGAAAGGTGGTAGAGGGGTTTGGTTACCCTCTCTTGGGGATTTTGGTCTCCGGGAGGGGTGTGGTGTTTCTGTATTACCTTTTCATTGTATATATCTGTAAATATCTGTTATGTCTTGTAAATATTTGCTTGTATATTTGCATTGCTGTAAATATAAAGCTTCATTTATTAACTTCCAGTGTCCTGAGTCCTAGCCGGGGTTTATAAAAAGGTGGGGGGGCAGGTAGCTGCTAAACCACCACACCTGCAGAGTCTACACCTGGAGTATTGTGTCCACTTCTGGTTCCCCAGTTAAAGAGAGAGGGAACTACTGGAGAAAGTTCAACAGAGAGCCACAGAGAAGATTGGGGGACTGGACTTATTTCTCATATGGGGCTGATTAGCCTGGAAAAGAGAAGACTGAAAGGGGATCTTATCAGTGGTTTTAAATGTCTAAAGGGTGGAGATCAAGAGGATGGGGCTGGGCTCTTCTCCAATGTGGCCTGTGATAGGGCAAGGGGCAAAGGCTACAAACCAGAAAACAGAAGGTTTGACTTAAATATAAGGAACATACTATGAGGTTGATGGAGCACAGAAACAGGAAGCCCAGAGAGGATGTGGAGTTGTCTTCTCTGGAGACTTTCAAAATGTGCCTAGAAGTGTTCCTGTTCAACCTGAATTAGGCAAGCCTGCTTTAGCAGGTGGAATTGACTAAAGGATCTCTGAAGGTTCTTTCCAAGGACTACCATTTTGTGGTTACATACTGGCATTTTCCTGATGATCATAGCCACTTCTTATTATGAGGTTGATGGAGATGTTACTGAATGTCAGGACCTACTCTGCAGCATAAAGTAGGTAATCTCTACTTGTAATGAACTTCACCTAGACTTCAGAAAGTCTCATCTGATTCTGATTTCTTTATTTCAAGCCAGGCTGAAGAAAGCATACTTAACAATTTCCTGTATTAATTTCTAAAAACGTCGTCCTCTTCAGTCACCTAGGCTTATATACGTGTAACTCCTTGTTCTTTATCCTGCTGTAATCTGTTGACTCATGCCTCAATTATTCTTCACCACCTTAATGTTACAGTTTCTCCATATTTTGAGATCAGAATGAACAGAGCTTGCAAACTAATTAGACTTTCCCTTTCTCACTGTACTAATTGAAGCCTTGAATATTTCCTGGGTTTGCTAGAAAGGACATTAATATTTTAATATTTGAGAAATAACTTCTGCAAAGTTTTCTGGGAAAATTGCATCAGAAATATCTTCACAACATATTAACAAACTTTATAGGCCCGCTATAGGAGCTGCAACAGGCCAAATTGATGAAGCAACTGTATGCCAGGAATAAAGAACAGCTCACCAGCCAAAGTTACCAAATGTCTAGCAAAACTACTTTTTAGTAAGTTATTAAAAGAAGATTTACATGATCTATTAAGAATGCGTATTGTTTGCAAACTTTGAATTAGACATGGTTATATTTGGTTGTGCTACTACTGCTTACTGGAAAGATTTTTCCAGTCAGTGCGTTGGAGGGTGAATTTTCTCAAAAGGGAAAGAAAAGTTGCCATAAATTCTACCAATTAGGGAGGTGTAGCACCTTCCCCTTGAGTGCTGGATAATTGGGCAGGTGAAAACAGTATGGTGCCATCAAATGAAGGTGCATCGGGGTCATTCTGAGTCTTTGTTCACTACCTCACATAGGATCATAAGATAACACAATTGCCTTAAGGGTTGACTCATTTTTCAATAATCCTGTGTTTGTTTAGAGAGAAAAGAATTGGTGGCATAAAATCTTGTATCTAACAGGTACCAGACTGAGGTAAAGAAGGTAAAATAAAACTTGGTATTTTTAAGGTTGCTGAATGAGATTGCATATTTCCTATGGACAAAGGTTACATACCTTGTCTTCAATCATAGGTGGTAGTTTCTCTTTCTCTTATCTCAGTTCCTAAAAGTTATGACAGCTGAAAAATAACTGTAAAAGCAATTTTCCATATCTTCTATATTATTTTAAAATTTAACTTATAAGTAGGCTTGCAGGTTTCTAATATTTTCCCTGATTATATGCGTCTTTTTCAGCTGCAGTGTATTTGTGACTGTGTACACACATACTGGAGTTTACACAGGTTTGCATCTCTCAATTTTTCACAAGCATATAAAATATGCAGTGTGGCATAGACTTCACTTTCTAGTTCAAATCCAGGGAATTTGGATATGCTACATTTGTGCATTGTATTATCTCATTTAATCATTTCTAGAGCAGTGATCTGTTCAGTGTGTCTCTACAAAATTATTTCTATGTCAAGATAAACTCTTATCACATCAAATCCAAGTTCAGCAGGTTGAATATCATTATCAGTAGTCAACTCGGAAGCATAATTTCCTTCATAGTTTCCCTTATGGCTATAAAGATCTTATTAGCTTTTCTATTAGTTCATTTGTGTTCTTTCACAAACCTGACAATCTACAATCAGCCCTTAATCTTAAACTTGAAAAATATGAATTAAAAATAACATGTTTATATAATAAAACATTAAAAGGAAATATGAAACAAACTTATCCTAAGTCATTCCCTTGGAATGTAGTTATGCAAAATCCTCCTCTTTATATGTGCAGATCTCCTAGATTTTTTATCTGTAAAGTCTTAATTCTGAATAATCTGAAATCATTCTAGAGTACAAAAATGTGCTCCAGTGTTCAAATTTATAACTTTTCAGGATGCTTTTCAGTTTCTGTCAAGCCTAAGGTTGTCTACTGCTAGATCATTCCAGACCTTGTTGTCCTCAACCCAGGTGACTTCTGCATATTTGGATTAATATTTTGACAATGTGATGGGCAGACATTCTTCAGCTTTTCTTTCTCATATTGCTATGTTTCTTTTATACTCAAATCCCTTAGAAATAACCCTATAACTCACCCATGCTTCAGGATGATCCTAAAAGGGATTAAAAGGCAAAAAGTTTTACACATTTTATACTTTTGATTTGTTGCATACTTGAATATTTAACAATAGAATCTTAAAAGTAAATGACATTTTCTATTTCTTCTTTTGGATACATAGTGCACCAAATATTATTTTTCACATATTTCTTGCAAATATCTTGGGACAACTGAGATGATTGTTTTCTCAGCCTTTTAAGATGGAGCTAAATGCTTCTAGAATATTTGTTAAATACTTGAGTCCTGTTAACAAATACAATTGAGGAGACAGTCTGGTTATGAGCTGCTTTTCTGTAGGCCCCCTTCAGATCCTGGAAGACCACAGTAAGTTCACCTGGGAGCCTCCTCTTCTCCAAACTGAACAGCCCCCTCTCTTTCAGTCTCTCCTCATAGGATAGGTGCTCCAGCCCTCTGATCATCCTCATGGCCCTTCTCTGGACACACTCCAGCATGTCCACATCCCTCTTGTAATAGTGGCTCCAGAACTGGGCTCAGTACTCCAGGTGGGGTCTCACCAGGGCAGAGCAGATGGGGAGAATCCCCTCCCTCGACCTGCTGACTACACTTGTCCTGATGCAGCCCGGGATCTGGTTGGCTTTCTGGGCTGCAAGTGCACACTGATGGCTCATGTTGAGCTTCTCATCCACCAGCACCCCTAAGTCCCTCTCTGCAGGGCTGCTCTCCAGCCAGTCACTNCCTACTCAACAAGATTCACCTTAAACCATATCCCTAAGCACCACATCCAAATGACTCTTAGACACACCCAGGGTCGGTGACTGTAACAGTTATTAATATCATGTTGTGAATTATTAATATTTTATTAATATTAATTTTTATTATTAAGAATAAAAATTTCAGAAAAAAATCCCTGAGATTCTTTGCGTGTTCAGTCGATAAAAGGCAATTACACAAAGGTTATTTATAAACACACAATCAAAAGCTTAAACAGCTTAAACAGTCAGAACTTGGTAAATAGGGAACATGATAACAGGGGAAATTCTAACCTGGCCTGTACTCACAGACACGATAGGTACAGAGTGTCCCGAGGAGAGGAGGAAAAAAGGTTTGCCTTGCCACTGCTGTAGGCTGCAATGCATGCTGCAAACACATGGCTGCTGTGAAAAAGGAGCAAATAGATGTCCAGTCCTGGTGGGAAGCAGCAGGAAAAGAAGCAATGGCTCTAAATCACTCTTCCTTAAATAGACTATTTTGAAGGGTGAGACTGGCCAATAGGCATTAGCGTCAACTGTTTTGGCCAATTAATTCAAAGTTCTGCACCTAGGTGTCCACCCTAATACTTGAGGGACAGCACAAGACACCTGCCTTGTGCCATGCGGCTTTCTTGGACCAAACCCTCATTGTTTGCTCAATCCTGCAACTCCCAGAACCTTGCTACAGGAAGAGGAGAGCAGGGGCCTGAACCAATTCGGGCAGCATTTATGCCCTACCAGGACATATCACCCCATTGGCTGTTGAGCAGTTTCATGCATCAAAGCTGGGGATTATTCATACCTTAATACAGAAACTTTGGTATAGAACCATAACTAACTACAGCAAGGTCTAGCAGAGCAGTATTGCTCTGAGTCCAATCAGGTCTTGTCCCATGCTGTTAGGTCTCCAGTAGGCAGTCATCTTCTCTAGCTGTCCTCGGCGCTGGGTCTCTGAAGGTGTCCTCGAGTGTCCTCCAGTGTCCTTCTGGGTGACTGGTCCAGTCTGTCTCTGACTGGTCCTGGTTTGATTCCAGTGATGGCCTCTTGGTCTGGTTGGCATTAAGTTTTGATCCAGGCTCCACCTTTACAAAGACAATACTGGTCTTGGTGCGTAGTGACCAGGCAGATAAACTAATGATCAGGAACGATCCAATGCACACTGATGCGGTGAGTCCTTCCATGGGCATCTAGGCCTTCACATGCATATAGCCCTCTGGGTTTTGCCAGTGTCATTGGAACTATTCCAATTGATGGCAACTTTACAAATGCGGGTTGGCCCACCTGCATTTTTAGCAGAGAGTGCTGTGACTTGCTCTCTGATCTGCCTGGCATGCAAATTGCATCTACCATTGGTTCAGTTGGACAGAATGCTTTGACTTTGGGGCTACCATACCTTCCCCATTGGTTGTTCACAATGAAAACTGCCTGGGCTAGGCGCCTTTCCCAATCGCCTTTAGAGAATTTGGCATGTCTCTTGATAAGGCCATTCATACTTTCTGCTATGCCATTTGCCTGCAGATAGTATGGGGTATGGAACATCCATTTGACACCTTCACTCTTGGCCCAGTCTTGTACTAAGGCTGCAGTGAAATGTGACTCATTGTCACTCTGAGTGCATCCAGGCATTGGCAAAACACTGAACCAATGTTTTAGAGCCTCAACAGTTTGAGCTCCAGAGGCAGTACTGGTGGCTGTGGCCATGGTTAAGCCTGAGACCAATTCTACTCCAACCAGTATGTACCTTTTCCCATGTGATGATTCAAGGGGCCCAACATAATCAACCTGCCATGTACTCCATAGAGTTTTGTCCTGGTGGATATGTTGGGCTGGTGCTAGGTTTGAGTGATCGGCCTTCAGCCGGACCCTACGTTGTGGACAGGCTGAAATAATAGTTTCACATGTTGCCATGGAAAC
>VWZI01008689.1:22672-40304 GCA_013396835.1 Psilopogon haemacephalus | reverse complement strand
AAAAGCATTTCTGTTGACTAAATCTTTGAGGGATTTTTTTCCCTGTGATTACACTTAGCTTGCTGTGCATAATAAGTTACTGGGACCACTTGAAGAGACCTTCCTGCTTGTAACAGCCTTCTGCTTTTCTGACTCCAAGGAAGGCTTTCTCTATATGAAGAATCAGACCAAATGTGTTCCTGTTTATGCTGTATCATGTATAATGTAATTAGATGGCATGAATAGTTACACCAATTTCTTTTGCAAGGATGGTCTGTTCTAGTTTGACATTTAAAGACAAGGAAAGAAAATCGTATTCTCTATATATAGTACAGGAAAAAAAAAGTTCCTATGTTTTAACAAGCAATAGTTCTAACCATTCAAGAGATTTGTTTTTTTCAACAATGGTGAGATGTTATTTTGTCCTGAAAATAGCATATAAATCTGGGAGCTGAATTTTGATGTGACCACATATCTAGAATGGAGGGTGTAATTACATTTGACAGGAGCACAAATATGAGAAGACTGTAGCTGCCTTGTTTTCCTTTTTGTGTGTCATCACTTCCTCAGGTACTAGAGAAAGCTAACTCCACAACCTCTCTATGCAGCCTGTTCCAGTGCTCCATCACCCTCAGCATAAAGAAGTTTCTCCTCATGGTGAGATGGAAGCCTCTGTGTTCAGGTTTGTATCCATTGTTTCTTGTCTTGTTACTTTGCACCATCAAGAGATTGGCTCCATCCGCTTGACACCCACTCCTCAGGTATTTATAGATGTTGATCAAATTCCCTCTCAGCCTTCTCATTGAAAGACTAAACAGCCTGAGGTTTCTCTGTCTTCACAGGGGGATGCCCAAGTCCTCCAGTCATCCTCATGACTCTCCATTGGACTCTCTCCAGTAGGTCTCTGTCTGTGTTAAATTGTGGAGCCCAAAACTGGACACAATACTCCAGATGTGGTCTCACCAAGGCAGAGTAGAGGGGAAGAAGAATCTCTCTAGACCAGCTGGACACACTTTTCTTGATGAACAACTTTTCTTGATGAACAACTGGCTCTCTTGATCACCAGGGAACATTGCTGTCCTATGCAGAACTTGCTGTCCACCAGGACTCCAAAGTCTTTCTCTACGGAGCTGCTTTCCAGCAGGACAATTCCTAACCTGTACTGATGCTTTCTATTATTCCTCCCCAGGAGCAGGACCCTGCACTTGTCCTTTCTGTCATGGTAGCAGAAAGGAGTTGCTCAAGTTCCCTGGTGGGCAAGATGTATAGTTGAAACTAAGAACCTCTTTCCAGTTTCAGTGTTTGCATTTGCTACTTATTTCTTAAAGTGTTCTAGTTTTGCCTGTTCCCTGTGTGTATATGTGTCCAAATTGTGAGTTTCAAACATTGTAAATAAGTTTTCTGGTGAGGCTTAATGTTAATAAACAATTTTCATAGTTATTAACAGTCTTTGCCTGGATATAAAAATTAATATAGATTATTAATTTTGCATAATTTGTAACACTTTTCAATTTTCATTTGCTTGTATACATCACACTATATGGTAATACTCTCAGTATTTAGAAAATGTCTTTTATTCCCTCTGAATGTAAACAAATCACTAAGGAATGATAAATGACACATGTTGATAGTTGTATGCTTACAGTTTGTTCTGACATTAGCACTGGAATCCATACATCTTTTTTTGAAGTTACAGTGGAACCACAAGGCTGAGATTTGCATTTTTCTCTGTTAGTATTACTTCTCATGAATAATTCTATTGAATTATGGTGGTGTAATCACATCAGAAGTGGTAGTCATGCAGACTTGAAAAGACATGGCTTTTTGAACTGTCTTATGCTTTGACATGCTCCCTCTCTCGTTTTATGTTTTAAAGCATAAAGAAATATAGTTTAAAAAGCAGTGATTACTGCCTTTTTTATTAAGTAACAATGCATAATAAATATCCCAGTTCTTTGCACCCTAATCAATAGTCAAAGGTTAATGTATTTCAATAGAATAATACACATGATCTCATTGAAAACCATAGGCTTAAATCTGTTTTCCATAAATGAAAGAGAAAATAGGAACACGTAGCCTTGAGCTATCAGTAACTGAAGTGTAGCCAGAGCCAAGTGTTGCTTCTACTGTGTCCTTCAGCAACTAATAGAACCATGTTGTTCAAATTTTGTCAGCAGACTAAGACTTTGAAGAACTTAAAATTTAACAAATAAGTTTTCTTATTGATTGGGAAACATTTTTTCTTTTACCAAATGCTGTGCTATCAATGGCCATCTTTCAGAGATCATTTAATCACATGTTTACACCAGAATTCACCGGGTTACTTCATACTGTTTTAGTATCCCCATCACAGGAAAGGCACAGAGCTGATGGAGTGAGTCCACAGGAGGTCCACAAAGGTGACTTGGGCACTGGAATGCCTCTGCTATGAGGATAAACTGAGGGAGCTGGGATTGTTTAGCCTAGAGAAGAAGAGACTCTGGAGGGGACCTCATAGTTGCCTTCCAGTACCTGTGGGGATTCTACAGGAAGGCTGGAGAAGGACTTTTCATAAGGATATTGAGAAACAGGACCAAGAGGAAAGTTTTTAAGCTGAAGAAGAACTCAGGAAGAAGTTCCTCAGTACGAGGGTGGTGACACTCTTGAATGGGTTGCCCAAGGAGGTTATAGATACCTCCTCCCTGGGGGTGTTTGAGACCAGGTTGAATAAGGCCTTGAGCAGCCAAATCTAGTTGAGAGGCATCGCTGCCCATGGCAAGAAGGTTAGAACAGATAAATCTTTAAGGTACCTTCCAACCTGAGTCATTCTGTGATTACTCACATTCTGTGAACTGAAAGAATGCAAATGAATGTTATCATCATAAAGGATTTTAATTTCTCAGTTTTTATTTATTATAATTTTACATTTAAGTTTTCTGTGGAATTCTTTACACTATTACTTTCCAAAAACCATTGTTATTGAAAAACAAACTGAAGTTTTCCTTTAATTGCATTATTAACTTATGCATAGTTACTTTATTGAGGATACCCAGATTCATAATGAAACAGATATGTTGTGTCCAGACCTGGAGATAAGGAAGCCTTGGTAATGCAGAAAACAGAATGCAGGAAAAACAGTGGGGATTTAAGGGATGACACACAGGCTCTAAGTGCGGCCCATGCAGGAATGTGGTGTCTGATGGAGCCAAGAGCAGAAAGACCTTAGAGGTTGTAAAAACTCTGATAAGAAGTTAAAACAAAGAACTCACAGTTTTGGTGTTAAGCAGATGTATTTTGTATCAAGTAGAGATGTGCGACTACATAGTTTTAGTTAAGCCAATGACTGTGTTAGCTTTAGCTATTTGGATAGGTAAATAGCCAATAGAATATCTGCCTTCTTTAGAATATCTAAGCATATATAAGATGAACAAATGCATGTAATAAACGGAATTAGTTTGTATCAAACTGTCTCCCTGTCTCCTTGTTTGCAGCACTTTATAATCCTTGTTCCTTGTAATCTTGTAATAAGTGAATAAAGTTGGGTTCTTAGAGGTAATTATGTATTTTGAAAATTAATACTAATTATAAGAATTGTAATTGAAAAGAAGGTCTTAGAATTTACTGCATGATGAATGGACTTTTTAGTGCAGCATGTATTTGTGTTAAATAGTCACTGAAGTTACACTGTCAATCTCCCCTATCCCCATAAATGAGAGTCATAACTGTATTCTAAGTTGTGAAGTCTGCCTAAACACTGCCGAGTGAGCACACACTGGGCTTCAAAAGTCAGGTGCTTCAGGAGGAGGAGCAGCCTTCCACAAAAAGCACTCATTTTATACACATAGAACTAACTTGCTGTAGGTTTTTCTAAGCATTTACTTGAAGTTACTAAGTTTTACTCACTTTGTATGAGATTTGTAAGCAGAAGTGAGTAATTTGTGGAAGAAGTTTTACCTGTAAAAAATCAGGGCATTGGAAATCCATGGTGTTCGTATTTTTGTTCATTGGTAGTACACATCTACAGGCCATATGAAGGCTGGTAATGAATTTGGATTCATAAGAACATTACTTTTTTTGTTTGTTTGGTTGGGGTTTGTGGTTTTGTGAGAAGGTGCCAAGTTTTAGTAACCTTTCAGAGGAGGAACCAAATCAAATGTTGTTCTGACCTTTTATAAATAAAAAGACCTACACAGGCTATATTTCTGTCTTAGTACATTCAAAACACCGGAATTGTCCCCTGGCGCTAAAACCAGTGGACATGGTAGTATCCACTTCATTATACTTAAACTACACTTACCTTCCAAAATAGGATGGCTCCATTAAATCTGGCTTATCTCTCAATCAGTATCTATTAGGACAGAAAAACAATTTAGGAAATGGCAACTATCCTACATTCAAGTTGTGGGTATGTCCATTACCCTGTTGGCATTGAATAGCTCAACAGCCAAAATTTTCTTGGGATCCAGCAATAAGACATTTTCCTCTCTTTCTTTGAGGACGTCCTCTGATGTTAATACAGAGTTTGCCTAACAAGAGAAGGTTTCACACAATTAAAACCAACAACAGCCACTTTTGCCCAAGATAAAGCAGAAGGAAGTACTGACTGTGTGTGTCTTTATGGAGCAAACTGAAGGAATAAGCATTACACTTAAGTTTGTGGAGTGGATTCAGTCTTCCTCTTTGTCTGAACAGATTCAGATATTTCTTACTCCATGCAATAATTCCTGGTCTTTAGGCTCAAGCCATTGAATCTGCCTTTTAGCCATAATCTGTGAGAACAGTGTAAGATTTTTTTGATGGACAAAGAGGATGAAGGATGGACTGGTAATACACTGGTATAGGGAAAACCAGCATCCAACATCTGCTCCAAAAGCTCTTTTATTTAGTTATAATGCACTGTACAAATCAGATATTTGGAGCAGTGGCTTTGAGCAATTGCATGCTTCAGCTCCATTACTGTTGCCAGTAGTTTTGTGATTAAGACATCTGAATGATAAAAAATAAAGGTAACTTTAATTTGCTTCAGGAAGAGCAGCAAGTTAAACTTGATTCTCTTGCTTCTGGGGAAGTGTTCCATCAATTTGACCAGGCAAGGGAGACAGCAAAAGGGTGGAACAGTGACCTTTCTGTTTGCAAGGAAAATCTGGACCTTGCTGTGTTTTTGAAACAGCTTTGGCACCAGTCTGCATAAGAAGTTTGAAGCTAATCCTAACTGGAAGGAGATACATCTGTTTGACCTAATATTGCTCATTTCTGTCCTGAAGACAAGGTATCTGTACTCTATCTTCAACACTGCTCCTAGTTAACAAGGTTTTGAGAATATGTGCAGAAGATATGCAGAATTGGATATGAGATGTTAATTCCTTTAAAAATAGAGAGGTTTAATCAGTAAATATAATTTGGTTTTGACTACTGGAACTGGAGAAATATGTAAATTTTCAAACACAAGGAAGGTAAGATACTGGAACAGGCTGCCCAGGGAGGTTGTAGATGCTCCCTCCCTGGAGGTGTTCAAGGCCAGGCTGGATGAGGCCTTGAGCAACTTGTTGCAGTGGGAGGTGTCCCTGCCTATGTCAGTGGGTTGGAACTAGATGATCTTTGAGGTCCCTCCCAGCCTAAACTATTCTGTGATTCTAAGGCTTATGTACCTGATAGCTTGTATATCTGCCAGTTAAAAATACTGTCTTTGCCTACTTCCCACTACAGCACTAGAAGTAACACTTTCTGGCTTCTGTAGGAAATTNAAATTCCCTGAGATTCTTTGGATGTTCTATCAACAAGAAGCAATTACACAAAGGTTATTTATAAACACAGAATTAAAGAGTTTAGCAGTTTAAAACAGTCAGAACTTGAAAAACAGGGACCTGGTAACAGGAGGAATTCTAACTATGCCATACTCATAGATGTGATAGATACATAGTTTCCTGGGAGAGGAAGAGGACAAATTTGCCTTGTCTCTGGCTACTGTGGCAAAACTGCAATGCCTGCTGCAAACACGTGGCCGCTGTGAAAGAGCTGCGAATAGACCTTCTGGTGAAAGGCAGGAGGAAAAGGGGGACAGCAGCTCTAAATCACCCCCTTTAATACACTATTTTGAAGGTGAAACTGGCCAATAGGCACTAGTGTCCATTGTTTTGGTCAGTGAATTCAAAGTCCTGTCCCTAGGTGTCCACTCTGGCACTTGAGGGGCAGCACAAGACACCTGACTTGGTCATGTGCCAAGCAGTTAGCCTTCAGGGCTTTCTTGGGCCAAACCCTCCATTGTTCTGCTCACACCCATCAACCCCTCGACCTTGCTACAGGAGGAGGAAAGCAGGAGTTTGAACTAATTTGGCAGGATTTTACACCCTACCAGGACAAATATTGAGCAGGATATAATAATCTAATGCAATAGATGACTTTTCCAGTGATATGTTATATTCCTCTGTGAACAAAATGACTGCTTTCTTTTTCAGTTCTTTTTATTAATGAACTCAGAGAGTTTTGCCTTATTTTAATCTTTTCTATAATTTATTCACTGTGTCTGTAACAGTGACAAAAAAAATCACCTTTTCCTACTCAATACAATAGTATACTTTAGTAGTGATACAACAAAATTCTTCGTCTTTGTGTACTATCTTAGGATCTCCAAAGTTCCATCAAAGAATCACAGAATTTTAGAATGGTCTGGGTTGGAAGTGACCTCCAAAGATCATCTATTCCAACCCACTTTGCAGTCAGCTGGGGCATCCTCAACTAGATCAGGTTGCCTAGAGCCCTGTTGAACCTCACTTTGAATATCTCCAGGGGTAGGGCCCCAAACACTTTTGTAAAAAGACTGTCCCAGTGTTCCACTACCCTCATAGTAAAGAACCTGTTGCTAACACCCAATCTAAATCTGCTCTTCTCTAGTTTGAAGCCATTGCCTTTCATCCTATCACTACAGGCCTTTGTAAAAGTCTCTCTCCATCCTTCTCATAGGCCTTCTTCAGGTACTGGAAGGCTGCTGTTAGGTCTCCTTGAAGCCTCCTCTTCTCTAGGCTGAACAACCCCAGCTCATCAACCTGTCCTCATAGCAGAGGTACTGCAACCCCTTGATCATTTTCATGGCCCTCCTCTGGACCTACTTCCTCAGGTCCATGTCCTTCCTACATTGAGGGCTCCAGGTGAGGTCTCACCAGAGCAAAGTAAACTGGCAGAATCACCTCTTTGAATTTGCTGACAACACTTATTTCGATGCAGAGCAGGATGTGATCTGCCTTCTGGGCTGCAAGCACACGCTGTCTGCTCATTTCCAGCTTCTCGTCCATCAGCACCTCCAAGTCCTTTTCCACAGGACTGCTTTCTATCACCTCATTCCCCAGACTGTATTGGTAGTGAGGATTGTTCTGGCCCAGGTGCAGAATCTTGCACTTGCTCTTGTTGTGCCCACCTTTACAGCTTGTCCAGGTCCCTCTGGATGACAGCCTGTCCCTCTGGTGTATCAACATCAACACTCAGCTTGGTGTCATCTGCAACTTGCATTCAGTCCCTCTGTCTATGTCATTGATAAAAATATTAACAGCACAGGTCCCAGTACAGACCTCTGAGGGACACCAATTGTCACTGCTCTCCATCTGGACTTAAAGCCATTGAGCACTACCCTCTCAGGTGTGACCATCCAGCCAATTTCTTGTCCACTGAACAGTCCCCCCATCAAATCCCTATCTTTCCAGGATGTTGTGTGGGACCATGTCAAAGGCCTTGCAGAAGTCCAGACAGATCACATCCATAGGTTGCCCTTTATTCACTGACATAGTCACTTTATCATAGAAAGTCACTAGGTTAATCAGGCAGGATTTGCCCCTAGTAAAGCTATGCTGGCTGTCTTGTATCACCTCCCTGTCCTCTATGTGCCTTAGTATGTCATCTAGGAGGATCTGTTTCATGATCTTCCAAGGCACAAAAGTGAGGCTGACAGGTCAGTAGTTCCCAGACACATAATTTTAGAACAAAGCACTGTTTTGCCATTGCCTGCTGGGAATCCTACCCTCACAACTCACTCTGTGTTGTTATCGAGTAAATCAGCCTTTACTTGTTATCTCTGTAATGTAATGTTGTGATAGGTCCATTTACTGAGCCATGACCTGGCAAGCAAGTACAAGTTGTGTGACATTGTGTAACACTGCAGGTATCGCCTGGTTTGCAGACTACACCTATGCTGTAACAGTGCTAAATGACACACCATACCCCATGCCAGTGTCTGAGATTTGTTTGACAAAACTTCTGTAACAATAGAAATATGGGAGATGCCGATGGCAATGACATCCACAGCATACACAAGGGATTACCTACATGTGAAGGCATAAAACTGGCCTATGTAGACATTACATTGGCAAATATTGCAAGACTTATTCAATATTGAATGTTAATGAGAAAATGTCCCTTTATTTCAGAGTCACTTATTATTTCACACATCTCATAGAACCACAGAATCACAGAATATATGTGGTTGAAAGAGACTTTAAAAATCATCTTCTCCAACCTTCGACTCAGCACTGAAAGGTCAACACTAAACTGTGCCCCTAAGCACCAGGTCTGCATACAGCTAAAAACCTCCAGGGATGGTGATTCCACCACTGCCCTAGGCAGACCATTCAAATATTTGGCAAACTTTTCAGTGAAGAAATATTTCCTAATATCCATCCTAAACTTGCCCTGGTGCAGCTTGTAACCATTTCCTCTAGTTGCATCACTTGCCACCAAGAAGAGTCTGGATCCCTTCTCACTCCAACCTCCTTTCAGATAGCTTAAGACTACGGCAAACGTAGTATCACATAAAGCTTTCAAAGAAAACAAAGACACAGAGCTTTGAAGACTGAGGATTAAGACCAAGTCATATAAAAACACAGTTGCACAGAAAAATTTGAGAAAAGACAATGCTTAGTCTCGGAGAACAGAAAGATGGGGGCTATACGCCTGAACTCTTTGCCTTCAACTTGGCAGTCCAAGGTAGGTATTATGACAAGAAATGCATATAAATGTAAATTCATAAACCTGTACATGCAAAAGCAAACAAAAAGGTGAGCACATTGATTTGAGTGGGAACTCCCTGTCTGTTTAGTGAGACACAGTTGCCCTCGGATGAGGCTGGTCCATTTCAGCTCTGGAACTTGCCCAGAAACAATGAAAGCCAAATGCCTTGATTCCTAGGGGCAGATCTGATGTGTGTAAGAAAGATGTTTGTCTCTTTTGATGGCTGAACTGCCCTTCATCAGACAGATAAGGGTGTCATGGTAGTCTGGGTACAAAAATTAGAGAGACAGATTATAAACTAAGGAACAGAAAATACATTTTTATTAAATTAATTACTAAACTACTACTAATTAATAAATAATTACTGAACTATTACCAAACCAATGTGGTTAGACTGAAAAGATAATACTGCTTTGCTATTCTTAGTAGTTCTGCAATTGGGTAGTGGAAATGTAGTGATGAAAATTTATAAAATCATTAATTGAAGTCCTTCAGTTATTTAATATTTTTAAGTTAAACTTCATATTCCAAGTACTTAATAGCTGTATTTCTCTATTCTGCAGGGAACATTTCACAAAGCGTTTTGTTGACTAGAAATAGATTGACAGGATTTTAGGCTGCCTGTCTACAAAGTCTGACAAAATTCTAATAAAATACAGGAAAGTAATAATAATTCACTTTTATGGCATTCCCCACATCTCAGGCAGAGGAACACCTCATAGTTCCCATTTACGGTACATGATTTCTTCTAATAAGAGGTCAGACAGACTTTTGGTGCTTTGCTGGGTCACATACTTTGCCTCGGGCTATGTTTCGGTCAATAAGGAAATACTTTTTGGATACTTAGTTGTATTTGTATTCTGTTTAAAGCTGTCTCAACTTTAGTGTACACAATGTACATTTGCAGATACACATAAACAAGAATAACTGGACCAAAAAAACCCCAAACCAAACAAAACAACCCCCAAAACCAAAACCCAAGCCTCCGTTAAAATGTAGCTGCTTCCAATGAATTCTGAGAAGTCTTGACTTCTGTCAGGAAAGACAGATACTGGTTCAAATCAGAGCACTAAAAACCTGTCTCTTTTGGTTTATTAGTCTGAACACCGCTTTTGCATTTTCACTTTAATTCGGTATTTTTACACTGTACATTTCTAAATCACTGGTGATGGGAGAGCAGTGTCCACGTATTTGGCACTGCGTGATCCCAAGACTACTTGTAGTCGGTAAGAACTCTTGTGAACAGGGAGCGGAGAACGCTCAATGAATAGGTTGGAATTTACATCTGATTGCTGCAGCAGCTGTGAAGTGCTCTTAACCTGCAATGTTACGTGTTCTGTTAGCAACGTATCGGACAGAGAGGAGCACCAAGGGCACATTCCGCCCTTGCACCTGCGGCAAGTCCCGGGTTGGGCCCGGGAAGGGCCCGGCAGTTGTTGGACTCCCGCGTCGGAGTCGTCCTTGCCCGGGTGCCGCGGACGATCCGGCAGAGGCAGGCACCTGCCACAGACGTGAGTCGCCCCCTGCGACCCGCCCCCTGCTTCGCCCAGCCCCACGGGGAGCCGGGGCGGAGCAGGGTGCGTCCCGCCTTGCCGCTGGTAGGCCAAGTGGTGCCACCAAAGTTTCCTTACTGCCGCTTGCTCCGTTCGTGTAGTCCCGTCCCCTGCCGTCCCGTGCCAGCCACGGAGAGCATATACGCACCCCTGGTCCCAGCACGGCCGATGGATCCCGAGGCAGCAGGGGACGACCTGTCCCGCTTGCGCGCTCTGTTCCTGGCTTGCGATGCCAGGGGTTCGGGCCGCATAGAGCGGGAGGACTTCGCGGCGCTCTGCGCAGAGCTGCGAGTGCGGCCGGCTGAGGCCGAAGCCATATTCCAGCGCCTCGACAGCGACCGTGACGGGGCCATCACCTTCGCGGAGTTTGCTCGCGGTTTCCGTGGTGCTACCCGGAGGCAGCCCGGCGGCAGCGAGCCGGAGGGCGAAGAGTCGGTGGAGACAGTGGCACTGGCCACCGCGGCGTTAGATCAGCCCTGGAGAGACTTCGAGGTGCGGCTTGGGGACGAGGCGAGGTACATTCCCAGGTAAGGTCCGCGTCCCGCCGGTGCCCGCCCCCAGCCCTGACCTGAGGACGGCCGCCGCAGAGGCGGCCGCCTCTTGGAGCGGGACTTCGTCGGCGAGGGTACCGGGGTTGAGTTTGCCCGCGGGGAGACTCGTGGCAGCCGGTCGTCCCAGCAGGCCTCCGAAGCCGGAACGGCCCCTCCCGTCAGCAGCTTACTCCGGCGCTGATGCAATACCCTAGTGGGGAACGGCCACAACCGGGGTGCAGCGTGACGCCTCACCCGGTGTGCTTGCAGGTATCTAGAGGCCTCCCCACACCTGCTTCCCGGTTTTTGAGAGCAAGCAGCCGTTTTTCTAGGCTGCTTGCTCTCTTCTTTTCCGCGGCTTTGCCACTGACCCGCGTGGTAAGAGCAGGGCGATGAAACAAACGTACGGAATGCAAATTGCTGCCAGCTCTTCAAGTGAAACTTCCCGCTACTCTCCGAACAGCATCTTTCTTGCACCGCTGTCTTCCTTTCCCTATAGCCAGATCACTCCACCTTTGCCTAAGTCCTGTATGTCAGTGTCAGTGAGATGAAGACAACTGATGGTGTCTTAGTTTGGGGTTAATCCACAGATCTTTCAGTACCGAAATGGTTCCAGGCATATTGTGGTGATTCACAGTTATCTGCACTTGACGTGTTAAAAATTAATATGAAAATATTTGCCATAAAAAGTACTGAGTGACTCTGTCGTTTAACAGTTGTAATTTAAGATGAAAAGAGAGAAGTCTGAGTTTAAATGCTTGTCATATGGTTAAGGGGCAGTTAAAAAAACGCCATACTTGAAAGTATCCAGACTGTCAAGCTGCTTTGAGATACACAGAAGCTACTAAAATCCATGTTAGTTTCCCTGTAACTTTGGTGACAATCGGTAGAATGTGCAGTTTGTTGTTTTACAGGAGCATGTATCAGGTCGTTTGCAAATTGTTATACCAGTCTCCCTATAGTACATGTTAAATTTTTACCTATCCGGGTTACTTGGTTCTAGCCACTTATAAATACGTGTTTGAATTGTAAGATGAAAAGTTTCTTCAGAGAGATTCTCAGTTACCTAACCTACTACTCATGTGCACAACTGGAGTTGATCGTTCTTTCTATTTGGTCTTACTGGAATGCTGCAGTTCAGAAAGATTAGTAGCAAAATACAGGTCTTTCTTACTTAGTTTGTGATGTCTTCCTTGTTACATACTTGCTTTCTACAGAAAGACAACAACAACAAAAGACTTTAAAAAAAAAAAAAAAAGTTGGAGGAGCAATGAATAATCTAACCCAAATAGCCAGGCAGAAACTCAGCAGGAAATGGGGAAAAAAACCCTCACTTATGATAAGTAGTGGTTTGTGAAGCATCTCTCTTCTTTTGGTAATAGGCCTATCTCAGTATCTTGGTTACCATGTTTGCAGCAGTTTCAATATAGTCCAGTTGTTTGTTTAAGAGTATAGTAGGAGGGAAAAGGAATAGCCTTTTTTTGGCTTAGTTTTGTAGATGTGTCTTTTAGCTTTGTTAAATGACTCATGACAAAATTAATGTAATTTGCGTTATGATCCTTGTATGTAAAAATTGCAAACAGAACTGAACTTTGCTAGTTAAATATATATCTGTATGAGGTAGGAAGTAATTTGATATAAATGCTTCCTATTCATGTTCAGCTTTATGAATAGCTTTGAAAATCCTTCATGTTTGGCTGTATTTATTAGGTGTGTGGCAGCATCAGCTGAAGAGCAGGGAGTACTTTGTTCTTCTTTTTCTCTTTCCTGTCCTGAAGTGCAAGAAGCAGATCTGTGTTACAGCTTAAGGTTTTTCCATGTGTCTGACATATGTTTTTTCTTTGTTTGTTTTTGAAATGTATTTGTAAGCTTTTTTTTGGTAAGCAGTCCCACTACAATCATTAGGACTCCTTGTCTGAGTAATTAATATATTGAAATAGCTTGAGAAGTCTGGACATAGGAGAGATGTTAAGCAACAGAATAAAACATAATCATGTGTTAAGAACATAATCGTATTTTTAAGAGGAAGATGGTACTTAAAAAGATTTACTTACTTTTTGTGTAATTTTTTAAAATTCCATTGTGGTTTTGGTTCAGGTTTTTCTTTTGTTTTAGGAGGGTTGGGTGGGGGGGAGTGTTAATTAAAAAAAAGATTATTTAGGGAAAGGTAGTCCTTTGAATGACAGGCCTAGTTTGGAACACACCTGCATCCTCATAGCTATAAAAAACTGTTAGTGTCCACATTGTTGTTTATTACCCTTCATCAATTTGCTGTAGCATTGGTGTTGAGAACTGCAAGGGAAGAAATGACAAAGAAGAAGATCCTCAGACTCAGATGAATAGAGATAGTTGTCCCAGATTTTTATCTTGATCATATGTGGTTTTTTTGTACTGATAATTTTGGGGTTCAGTTCCTTGAAGTTCTGTGCCTTCTGGACTCAGCCTAGAAAAACACCTTCCTCTGTGTCTTGATGCTATTGTGATGTGTACAGAGATAAAGAAGGAAGGCATAGGCATATGGAAGTAGTGAGATAAAACCAGGACAAAAGTCAGGAGAAAATTGTGCAGTAAGGACCTGTAGTCCTTGTTGTTCCTTGACTGAGTGCCCATGGAAATCAAGGGGAAATTTTTCACTAGTAGCATCCAATCTCTTTTCCTTTTAAAAGTTCCAAGAAGCCTCCATAATATGGTGTGAAAACCAGTAACAGATCAGTATCCTGACTCAGTCCTCAGTGAAGTAGCAAACATTAGGTGCAGCCTTGTTGACTGATAGATACTGCATTGTTGCAGGTACTAATGTAAGCATATACTACAATAAGAGTATTTTGAATTTAGTTCTATTATAGGATGTATTCTGCCTCTCTGTAGTTTGCTATATCAGTTGCACAATTCTGTTAGTTTGTACTTCAAAACATCCAATCTTGTATTGCTGGCAAAAAACTTCACTGAAAACAGATTTTGAAATTTTAATGTCAGAGATGTTCAATCAGAAAGAAAAAAGAATTGAGGGTCTGTGTGTTGCATGTGTCCTTGTATATTGTGAGATCACTCTAGGATAAACTGAATCTCTTTAAGCCCTGAAAATATTTTTTTTTTTTGTGGTGATAATGGATTGGAAAGTGAACTAAATTAATTTCAACATGAAAGGCTGGATAAATCTGTAAAAGAAAGTTTGTATTTTTTTTTTCTTTCTAATTTTGAGCTTCTGAGAATTCTCATACTTGAGAGCTTTTTAGTCTCAGTGTCTGTCTTGCTTGTGATCTTGTAATCTGAGCGGAGCTATTAATGGGATTCCAGTCTCCTAATATGATTATTAAAACACACATGATTTCTAAAACACTCCTAACATGATTAAAAGCACACAAATCCATCGGCCCCGATGGGTTTCATCCATGAGTGCTGAGAGAACTGGCTGATACTGTTGCTGAGCCTCTCTCCATCATTTTTAAAAATTCACAGAGAACAGGAGAGGTGCCTGATGATTGGAAGAAAGTAAATGTCACTCCAGTCTTCAAAAAAATGCTTAAAGGAAGACCAAGGCAACTACAGAGACCAGTCAGCCTCACCTCCAATCCTGGAAAGGTGATGGAGCAGCTCATCCTGGAGCCGAATATAGTCTTTTAATACATGGCTCTGTAGATAGTGTCACAACCATAAATTTGGGTTCTTTGATAATGGTGTGATTGATACAGCACCAGGGCTGTTGAGACCAAATGGAAGACACCTCTCTTGAAGGGCAAAGAGGATCTTTGCTGAGGAGATTGCAGAGCTCAGTGATAGGGCTTTAAATGGGATGTGAAAGGAGAGTGGGATAATGTCATCAGGCTTCCATATGGCAAGCTGTGGGAGGACACACCAGTGTGGGAGCAATGGAGGACTAGTAAGGGCTCTCAATCTGCTGCTCAGAAGCATTCTGGGGAGGAATAATACAGTTGAAATCTTGTACAGATGACCCAGATCCCGTCAGCTAGTAGCTGCCAATAGGGAAACATTATGTGGAGATCCATGTGGTTGTGAAAATACGAGGGGTAGAGATAGGGTCATAATTACAGAGGTGTCTGAGTGTAGACAAATGGGATCTGACCCTGGGATTGAAGTACAGACTGAGAAAAGAGTGCCCAAAGAACACGATAAGGGAAAATCAGTGAGTAAGTCAGCTCCAATAGAGGCACAGCTGAAATGCCTCTACAGTAACACACAGGGAATGAACAGGAAGAATTGCAAATATGTGCAAGTCTACAGGGTTATGATATTGCTGGCATCACTGAGACATGGTGGGGTGGATCTCATGGTTGGAGTGTAGAGATAGATGGTTATGGAGTTTTCAGGAGGGTCATGCAGGGGAAGAGGGAAGGGAGTGTTGCCCTCTACATCAATAATAAACCATGGAGTTCCACCTGGGGATGTGCAATACAAAGCAAGAGAGCTTATGAGTAAAGGCTAAAGGGAGGGCATGGGAAGGGGACATCATAATAGGAGTCTGCTACAGACCTCTTGACCAGGAAGATGAAGCAGATGAGGCCCTTTACAAACAAATAGGAGAAGCTTCATGCTCACAGACCCTGGTACTCATGGGGGACTTCAGCCACCCTGATATCTGTTGGAAGGACAACACAGCACAGCACCAGCAATCTAAGAGGTTCCTGGAACCCATTGATGATAACTTCCTGTTTCAGGTGGTAGAGGAACCCACAAGAAAAGGTGCTATGCTCAACCTAGTCCTCACCAACAAAGAGGGGCTGGTGAATGAAGTAAAGCTGAAGGATATCCCTGGCTGCAGCAACCATTAAATGGTAGAGTTTAATATCCTCAAGGCATCAAAGAGTGGGCACACCAAACTCAGTGCTCTGGACTTCAGAAGAGCAGACTTCAATCTCTTCAGGAATCTGCTCAGCAGGGTGCCATGGGAAAAAGCTCTGGAAGGAAGCCCCCCTCAGATACTGGTAGGCTGCTATAAGGTCTCTTTGAAGCCTTCTCTTCTCCAGGCTGAAAAGCCCCAACTCTTTCAGCCTGTCCTCATAGCAGAGGTGCTCCAGCCCTCTGATCATCTTTGTGGCCCTTCTCTGGACTCTCTCCAGCAGTTCCATGTCCTTCTTGTGCTGGGGGCTCCAGAACTGCACACAGTACTCTAGGTGGGGTCTGACGAGAGCTATTATCCCTAACCACGTGGAAGAAAAGAGGATTATCAAAAATAGCCAATATGGATTTAACAAGGGGAGATCTTTCTTGACTAATCTGATAGCTTTCTATGAAGCCATGACCAAAGGGGCAGATGAAAGAAGAGCTGTGGATGTTATATACCTTGACTTAAGCAGGGTTTTTGATATTGTCTCCCATAACATCCTCATAGAAAAACTTAGGAGATGTGGCACAGACTGTCTCAACAACAGAGTTCAGGGGGTTGTCATCAGTGGAACAGAATCAGCTTGCAGGCCTGTGGCCAGTGGTGTTCCCCAGGGACCAGTACTGGGTCAGTTGTTTTTAATATAATTATCAACAACCTGGATGAGGACATTGAGTATACCCTCAGCAAGTTTGCTGATGATACAAAACTGGTGGGGGTGGCTGACAGCCTGTCAGGCTGTGCAGCCATCCAATGAGACCTGGACAGGCTGGAGAGCTGGATGAAGGCAAACCTCATGAAGTGTGTCCAGCAGGTTTAGGGAGAGTCTTCTCCCCTTCTACTCTGCCCTGATGAGACCACAGCTAGAATATTGTGTCAAATTTTGGACACCCCAGTTCAAGAGAGACAGGAAACTTCTGAAGATTCCAGTGGAGAGCCGTAAGGATGTTTAGGGGACTTGAGCATCTTTGCTATGAAGAGAGACTGAGAAACCTGGGGCTATTCAGTCTGGAGAAGAGAAGACTGAGAGGAGATCTCATCAATATCTAAAAATTTCTGAGGGGTGGATGTCAAAAGGATGGAGCCAATCTCCTTTCAGTGGTCTGCAGCAATAATACAGGGAGCAGTGGCTATGAACTGGAACATACAAGGTTTCACCTCAACATGAGAAGAAACTTCTTTACAGTGGGGGTGACAGAGCACTGGAACAGGCTGCCTAGAGAAGTTGTGGAGTCGCCTTCTCTGGAGACTTTCAAAACCCACCTGGATGCATTCCTGTGTGAATTTTTCTAGGTGATTCTGCTTTGGCAGGGAGGTTGGACTCAATAATCTCTGGAGGTGCCTTCCAGCCTCTAAAGTTCAGTGATTCTGTGATTACAGTAGTTCTTCCCCAGTCATGTCACCTAGAACTATATGGAAAATCTGAATTTTGAGGATGTGATGAGATGAAGAGCGCTGTTGTTTAACATGAGCTACCTGATTTGTGGAGACAGCCAATGGTCATGGGATATACTGTTATGCTGCAGAAAAAAGAAAAAAAAAGAAAAGAGTCCAAAATCTGTCATAGTCTTGTTGTCCAAAGCTAGGACGGATTTTTGCCAAAGTCAGTACAGAGCACACCATCAACTCCTATAAGGAACTTGTGTTTGCTTCCAAGAGATGATGAGCCATGATACCAGCACTGGAGAGATTTCCTTGGAAGTTGAAGTGTGTTCCCCAGGCAGGTGTTATAGGCAAATCCTCAGAAAAACATG
>VWZI01008689.1:0-17087 GCA_013396835.1 Psilopogon haemacephalus | reverse complement strand
TCAACAGATGGCGAGATAAGATTGGGGAAGGGGGGAAAGGTGGTAAGGGTAGTTGGAAAAGCTCCTGTTAGGGATTTTGATTTCTGGGAGGGGTGTGTTGTTTCTGTATTACCTTTTCATTGTATATATCTGTAAATATCTGTTGTACATTGTAAATATCTGCTTGTATATTGTGCATNGAGGCCAATGGGATGAGACTGAACAAGGCTAAATGCAGGGTTCTACACTTTGGCCACAACAACCCCAAGCAGCGCTGGGGACAGAGTGGCTGGAGAGCAGCCAGGCAGAGAAGGACCTGGGGATGCTGGTTGACAGCCAACTGAACATGAGCCAGCAGTGTGCCCAGGTGGCCAGGAGAGCCAATGGCATCCTGGCCTGTATCAGGAATAGTGTGGCCAGCAGGACAAGGGAGGTTATTTTTCCGCTCCTCTCAGCACTGCTCAGGCCACACCTTGAGTACTGTGTCCAGTTCTGCGCCCCTCAGTTCAACAGAGATGTTGAGGCACTGGAACATGCCCAGAGAAGGGTGATGAAGCTGGTGAGGGGCCTGGAGCACACCCCTATGAGGAGAGGCTGAGGTAGCTGGGAGTGTTTAGCCTGGAGAAGAGGAGGCTCAGGGGTGACCTCATTGCTGTCTAGAGCTACCTGATGGGAGGTGTGGTTCAGTGTCTTCTCCCAGGCAAGGAGCAATAGAATGAGGGGACACAGTCTCAAAGTTGTGCTGGGGGAGGTATAGTCTGGATATTGGGAGGAAGTTCTTCACAGAGAGAGTGATTTGCCATTGGAATGGGCTACCCAGGGAGGTGGTGGTTTCACCATCCCAGGAGGTGTTCAAAAAAGGACTGGATGGGGCACTTAATGTAATGGTCTAGTTAATTGGCTATGGCTGGGTGATAGGTTGGACTGGATGATCTTAGAGGTCTCTTCCAACCTGACTAATTCTATGATTCTATGTTTCTGTGAAAGATCCAGCCTTAATTCAGTGACCTGCATTTTGGAATAGAATCAGGAAAACATTAGCTCATGTAAGAATACTTTACCTTAGTCTCACATAGCAAGTAAATTTCCTGCTGTTTCCTTGCATTCTAGAAAGTTGTTGGTAAGCATCTTGTTGGTCTATTGATTGGGGGCAATTGAAAAGGCTGAAATTATGTTATGTAGCTTTTATAATTTCCAAAAGCCCCACCCACAATCTGTGTGTAGATTAGTTTAAATTGGGTTCTAATTCGGTCGGGAAAAAGTCTTCACGAGGATGCCTTTTCTTGTAATTCAGGAAAAATCAGGAAAATGGAAAGGTTTGGGCATGAAACAACTTTGCCCTACTTACAGATGGGAGACTATCTCTTTCACAGCAGTGTCCGGAGTCCAGTGTCTGCCAGAGTCCAAGATTGCTGTAGGCACAGCTTTCACGAGGCCACAATCATGAAGCAAGGCAGGGGAAAGCCGGGGTGGTCTGCAGTATTCCCACGAATGGCTGTAGTTTACCGTTAGAGGCAGGTCCTGCAGCAAGAAGGCAGGATGCTGCTCAAAGTCCAGCTCAAAGTCCATGCGAGATTCGTGTCTCCAGGTCTGTTCAGGTCCGTGCAGGTCCCGGTACAGGTCCGAGTGCAGGTCTCAGTGAAGGTCCGTGCAAGTCCCAGTGAAGGTCTGAGCAAGTCCTGCTCCAATATGTCCAGCTGCCATATATATACTGAGGTGATTTGTTGCCTCCCTGTTCAAGCCCATGGAGGGTGGGAGAAGGCACTTCACACCTATTGTACTAAGCCTCCGGTGACAGAGGTGGGGAGGGAAGAAGACCAATTCCTGCCCCATTCACACCTCTGGTGCAGTGGACTGGCGTGTGCCCTGCCAAAGTTCACACCCCATTCAAACCTCCGGTGGGGCAGCGCCCCGCCCCACCACAGTTCACACTTCATTTAAACCACTGGTGAGGCAGTGCCCTGCCCCGCCACGGTTGGTCAAGTGTAAATGAAATCTAAAGGCAATAAGAAAATTTCAGAACTCAGATTTCATGTTTAAATGTATTTCTAAAAATCATATATGTCGACCTCGATTTTGCTGAATTTATCTGCTTTCGAAGATTCATAATCACTGTTCATCTTGTGGTGGCTATTGCTATTTCTGTTTTATAGGTGACTTATTTAAAGGACTGTGTATATTCACGCTATTTGAAGAGCAGCTAATTCTGGATATGCACTATGCCTACTTATATCTAAAATTTGAGACTATTCTGGAAGGCTTTATTGCCTGTCCTTCAGAGTGGTCTGCAGGTCTGCCAAAGTGCTATGAATTTTGCAAAATGCAGCATTCATTACCACTTTAGTTCAACTATAAAAAATAAACAGAATTTCAATAGAAGAGACTATGAAAAATCTGTATTTTGTGATATTTGAAGTATAGACAGGTTTCAGATTTCAGCCCACTCAGTATTAATGGATGTGTGGTAGGAATTTGGTTGTTTTTCCAACCACATGTATTTGCAAATCAGTGTCTAAATACTATAAACGTACCGTATACTTGACATTTGTTTGAGATCTGATGAACCTCAACCTCAGACTTGTTTTGTGATGTACGCTATCATCAAAATCTTTCCAAAACTCCGCCATGCAGTAAAAACTTCAGTGCATGAATTGCACCTTTGTCACAATAACACAGAATGAGAGGAGGGCAGATTTTAGGTCTACATGAGTTTTTGGGCTTTCTTCCCCTTAGTTTTAGTATTTCTGATGGTGGTGATAGTGTTGCTTTAGTGGAAAGCTGTTGCTAAGGAAGATGTTCTTTAAAAATGTGAGTTATTAATTGAGTAAACATACATGTGGGGAATTATTTAATGATGCATTATATGTAAATAATATCTAGCATCTGATAATCAGATAAACCTACATACATTGGAGCACTATGTAAAGCTTAACTTCTGGAAATACTGAGTAGAGCTAAAGCATTAGCTTTTGTAAAGGAAAAACCTTACAAGACAAACATAAGTGCACAGAAATCTTTCTGGCACCAGTAGATCTGCTGTTATGTTTCTGTATGTTGAAATTAAAGGATTTTAGCTGGAAATAGATTTTACAATGTCCTGAAATACCTAAGTTGTTTTAAATGGAAATTTGATCTATAGTAACAATTATGGTCATAGTTTAATAATTTTATTGGGGAAATCACACAGAAGAAGCAGAGTGCCATAATGTTGATAATCAAAACCTAAGTTGTTGAATTACTTCCAGTGGGAAAAAATGCAGATTGTTGATATCATGCATATGGTGATGGTATTAAATAGCACTACCTCCACAGAAAGTTAGGAAAGTAACAACTTGTATATGAGGAGAAGGATCAGTTAAATCAGTGTAAGACTATGTGGTGCTATACTGGAGCTTGCCAAAGAATATTTTTTTCTTGCATTTCTGCCACTCATAGACTGTATTCTTTCATTACTAGCCTGCTTCCTCAGCAGACCTGATCCTCTGTTTTCCTTTATTATTTTTTTTAAGATAATTTAAAAATTCTTGAATGTCCTTTCGTATTCTAGAATATAGTCTGTGTGGCAATCAGCTTCAGTGTACTTTGAGACTATTACCTTGTGTAATATAATGTTCTCTAGTTTATCGTGTTATGTTAATATAGACAATGGAATGTACCTGGCACATAACACAAAAGAGTTATGTGGTGTTGTTAGAAATTAGTGCTTTGTATCTAACAACCTGTGCAATAATGTTTAGGTCCTTTGTATCTTGTCAAGTTTATTTGTTATGACACTTAAAACTATGTAAATGAGTCCAGATGAAATGGAAATTGGGATATGCCATACTTTCCTTGGGGCAGATTTTATGAAGCACTGTAAATTTTGTGAGGGCAACTTGGGCGTGCTGGTGGATGAGAAGCTCGACATGAGCCATCAGTGTGCACTTGCAGCCCAGAAAGCCAACCATATCCTGGGCTGCATCAGGAGAAGTATGACCAGCAGGTCGAGGGAGGTGATTCTCCCCCTCTACTCCACCCTGGTGAGATCCCACTTGGAGTACTGCATCCAGTTCTGGAGCCTCTATTACAAGAGAGATGTGGACATGCTGGAGCATGTCCAGAGAAGGGCCATGAGGATGCTCAGAGGGCTGCAGCACTGCTCCTATGAGGACAGACTGAAAGAGTTATGGATGTTCAGTCTGGAGAAGAGGAGTCTCCCAGGTGACCTTATCGTGTCCTTCCAGCATCTGAAGGCTACAGAAACGCTGGAAAGGGACTTTTTAGGCTATCAGGTAGTGACAGGACCAAGGGGAATGGAGCAAAGCTGAAGGTGGGGAGATTCAGATTGGATGTGAGGAGGAAGTTCTTCACTATGAGAGTAGTGAGGCCCTGGAACAGGTTGCCTAGAGGGGTGGCCGGGGCCACTTCTCTTGAGGTGTTTAAGGCCAGGCTGAATGAGGCTCTGTCCAGCCTAATCTAGGGTAGGGTGTCCCTGCCCACGGCAGGGGAGTTGGAACTGGATGATCCTTGTGGTCCCTTCCAACCCTGACTGATTCTATGATTCTATGTTTTTCTTTCTTCTGTACAAGCTATACTGGTTATCTTTCATATGAGAATCATGTAAAGAATTAACTTCTTACAACAATTAATTTATTGGGATTTTTGGGAAGCTGAAGTTTTGAGAGAAAGTTTTCTAAGCTAATGCATCCTGAGCTGCTTATAGCTAAGAAACTTGTAGCTGTCCTGGTAGGGCATAAATTCTGCCCAGATTTAGTTCAAACTTGAGCAACTGTAGCAGTTTGAACCAGGAAGCCACGTGCCACATGAACAAGTCAGGTGATCTCTGCTGTCCCTCAAAGTGTTAGGGTCAACCCCTGGGTGCAGGACTTTTGAATCTACTGGCTGAACAATGGACACTAATTGCCTATTGGTCAGTTCCACCCTTCAAAAATGGGGTATTTAAGGAAAGGCAATCAGCTGTTGTCTCTCTGTTCTCCTGCCGCCTCCATGGGGAACAGACATATTTGCACCTCTTTCACAATGGCCACGTGTTTGCAGCATGCATTGCGGCATTACAGCAAATTGCAGCAGCGGCAAAGGCAAAACCGCTTCCTTTTTTCTCCTTTCCTTGGGATATGCTCTCTACCTATCACATTTGGAGAGTATTTTTAAGAGGGGTTAGGATTTATTTTGTTATTAAGCTCCCTGTTTTCTAAGTTCGGACTATTTAAGCTGTTTAAACTGTTTAATTCCGTGTTTGTAAGTGATTTGTGTAACTATCTTGCCGACCGAGCATCCAAATGAGCCCTGGGGAAATATTCCTGGAAATCATGATTATTAATAATGATAATAAATTAATATTTGCAACAGTAGCAAGTTCCTATAGGATTAAGAATATTTTTCTTCATTTTAGAATCATCTGGACCAGATGCTGTCATCTGGACCAGAATAATTTGTTTCAAAACAAAATGCAAAAAGAAGACTGAAGAAGGTATGGGCCGCCTCGGAAAGGAAATGGGAAAACTGGTGACAAGTTATGTGGAGAAAGCCATGGTTCTCAATGACTTCTTTACCTCGGTCTTCACTGGCAAGGGCTCCAGCCATGCTGCCAAAATCACAGAAGATAATGGCAGGGGCTGGAGGAAGAACCTGTCCATTTTATGTGAAGATCAGATTCCTGATCCTCTGAAGAGCTTGAGAGTGTACAAGTCCATGATGGGACCTGATAGGGTACTAAGGGAACTGGCAGATGAGGTCTCTATTGTATTCCAACAGTCATGGCAGTCTGGTGAAGTACCCATAACTGGAAAAGGGGGAAACATAACCCCTATTTTCAAAAAAGGAAAGAAAAGTGATCCAGGGAACTATAGCTCAGTAAGTTTCACCTCTTTGCCTGGTAAGATCATGGAGCAGAACCTCCTGGAGGCACTACTGAGGCAGAAGAATAATGACGAAGTGATTGGGTACAACAACACAGCTTCACCTAGGGCTGGACAAACCTGGTGGTCACAACATCAATAGACAAAGGGAGGACAGCTGATGTAATTTATTTGGATCTGGGCAAAGCCTTTGACACTATCCCACACAACATCCCAATTTTCAAGCTGGTAAAATATGGCTTGATGGATGGACCACTTGGAGGATAAAGAACTGGCTTGATGACTGCACCTAAAGAGTGGCCGTCAATGGGTCCATGTCCAAGTGGAGGCCAGTGACAAGTAGAGTCCCTCATGGATGAGTACTGGGACCAGTCTTTTTTAACACCATTGTTGGCAACATGGACAGTGTCATTGAATGCACCCTCAGCAAGTTTACTGATGACACCACGCTGTGTGATGTAGCTGACATGTTAGAGCGAAGGTATGCCATCCAGAGGGAGCTTGACAGGCTGGAGAGGTGGGCCCATGCCAACCTCACGAAGTTCAACAAGACCAAGTGCACCGTGCTGTACCTGGGTTGGGGCAATCACTAGCACTGATACAGGTTGGACAGTGACTGGCTTCAGAACAGCCCTCAAGAAAGGGACTTAGGGGTGCTGGTGAATGAGAAGCTCAACATGAGCCACCAGTGTGCACTCAATGTGCCCAGAAATCCAACTGTATTCTGGACTGCATCAAGAGAGGTGTGGCCAGCAGGTTGAGGGAGGTGGTTCTCCCCCTCTACTCCACTCTGGTGAGACCCCACCTGGAGTACTGCATCGAATTCTGGAGTCCCTATTACAAGAGAGATGTGGATGTGCTGGAGTGTGTCCAGAAAAGAGCCATGAGAATGATGAGAGAGCTGGAGAACCTCTCCTATGGAAACAAACTGAGTTGGGGTTGTTCAGTTTGGTGAAGAGAAGCCACCAAGGAGACCTTATTGTGACTTTCTAATGTTTGAAGGGTGCCTACAAGAAAGCTTGTGTGGCATTTTTTTAGGACGTCAGGTAGTGACAGGACTATGGGGAATGGATCCAGGCTGGAGGAGGGAAGATTTGGATTAGAATGTTATAAAAAAGTTCTTCATGATGAGGGTGGTGAGACACTGGAAGCAGTTGCCTAGCGAGGTGGTGGAAGCCCCATTCCTGGATGTTTTTAAGGCCAGACTGGATGTGGCTCTGAGCAACCTGATTTAGTGTAAAGTGTCAGAACCAGATGATCCTTGAGGTTACTTCCAACTGTGACAATTCTATGTTTCTGTGAAACAGCTGTACTCTTATTTCCCATACAGCTGTTGCCACATACTGATACAACAGATATAATTAGTGGAGGTTTAACAGCTGGATGAATATCAGCAGGAGATATGATCACGTCTCTCTCCTCCCCTTTAAATATCCACTTTCAAGTAGATGGTTGGCATTTATACTCATATTGATTTCTTGTGCAGCCTCTTAAATTCATGAACACCTTCATGGATTATGATTAACATTAAAAAAATTAAGAAACTTGATACACTTTATGGGTTAATTTGATGGCATACTTTTCAATATGCCATGAATAGAAGTAAAAAAAAAATTAATTTAATTTTTTTTTCCCCTTAGTGATATTGAAGTAGAGAAACAGAAACAGTAAACATAGTTTAGAAGAACTGAGTCATATTAGTCTGAATCTTCAAAGTACACATCTAATTTGCTAGATTTTAAAAATATGCAAAAGGATAATATCTTAATTTGTAGTACGTTTTTCAAACCTGTCATAGAACATTGCTCCAACAAAGTGTGTTAAAAAGTATCTTTCTTTTCCAGACAAGAGCAGGTCAGTGTTCTGTATCAGAATATACACATAGTGGAACCAAGGTTAATCCAACCATATGAACATGTCATTAAGAACTTCATCCGCGAGATCAAACTGCAGAGCACAGAGATGGAAACCTTGGCTATCGCAGTGAAAAGGTACAGTGAGTCGTGTTCTAGTTCACTTATGCAGTTCAACCCCACATTTGTGGGTTAAATTGCTGGAAGTTAATGCTAAAATAGGTCATGCGAAGTATTTATGTGAACTAAGTTCAAATGTTTCTTTGTATGCACACATGTATAGGCACATATAGCAGCTTGCAAATGATTCCCTCTTCATATTTTGGATAAGACTTAGATAATTTTTTTGTTGGTTGTAGTCTTGCACTTAATATCTTAAATAATTGTGACTTTTTTTTTTGGCTGCAACTTCGAGTTTTACTGGTCATGCCCGTTGTGCTTTCAGTTAGAAATGGTTTTTTAGCTTCTTCAGCTTCAAGAAATGTATTTAGCTGTTGTAGCTACTCAACATTTGAACTCTCACATCATTACTGACAAAATTAAACAGATTAGCTCAAGACAGAGATCCTGTATGCATGGTAATACAAGTTGCTGTAGTAACCCTTTTAAAGTCTCTTCATAGGATAACAGGGTGGGGGAGCTTTTATTTCTGTAACTTAGTTTTGAAAACACAGATGTTGTGTACTTCATGCTACTCATCAACTGCCAGGTAATAATTAAAAATCTGATTTAGTTATATTGTCAAACTAATTTGTGATTGTAGTTTCTAACCATACCAGTTTCAAGTTCTGGACAATGTTAAACTGTTTCCTTGTCTGTCTGTTTCTTTTATTTTAGCTGACATAGGCAGATGTGTTTGACACAGTGTTTCTGTCAAGCTGGAGAGCAATTCCTAAGACAGTATTTAATTTTAAATTTCAGAGCTCAAGATAAAGCCGCAGTTCAGCTGAGCGAGCTGGAGGAAGAGATGGAACAACGTATACAAGCTGCAGAGCATAAAGTTAAAAAGGAAGTGAGTATTCTATATTTACATAATTCAATAATTACCAAGCACCCAGTGGTTTTAAGCAGGATTGATGGCCGTGTATATTCTTGATCCTAATGGGCCAAATCAAATCTGCTGGAAGCAGGATCTGGCTGAAAAGAAGCCATCCATGAGATCAAAACCATATTCCCACAATGATTTCCTAAAGGGAATGGCTGCTCAGATGTAATAAACCAGGAAACCCCCAAATCTTTCTGTTTTGGGAGAATATGATGGCCTAGAGGTATTTATTTCTGACACCAATATTCTAAACAGATTGGAGAAAATGGTAATTCACTATATGGAATCTATTTCTCCTAGTAGATAAATATATGTAGTCACTGATGCTTAGATAATCTGTTCCTAATATGTTTATATGCACGGAGTAGTAATCTTTTTCCATTCCACAACTGTATTTTAGAGAGTTATAGATATCAGAGAGTGTAATTAGGATGACAGACTGTGAAGGCCTGGAATTCCCAAAGTTGAGGGGAAATTCTGTTTCAATGTGCTCAAGTTTTAGCCATTGTTTCAAGACAGTCATTGCTGTCTTGATGGAAAGCTACAAGAATCTTTCTCTTACCGACTGAAAAATATATTACAGCCACATGTATGTGTCTGTGTAAGTCTAAGCAGAAAGCAGCACAGTAAAGCCACCCTACTTAAGCTGGCTGCTTCATGTTGAAAGAGTAATGAAGTCACATAGGAAAAAAGTAACTTTATAATTTCTATAAGAATGTAACACATTGTGAAAGTGTTTTAATGTGGACATAAGAAATGCATTAGTTAAAATTTACTGTGAGCATAATTACTGCTTTGTAGGACACTCAATACACTGATTGTCTTTATGTTTGGCATTTGCTATTTCACCAAAGCTATTGCAGAATCAGAAGCAACAAAGTGCATTCTTCCAACTTGCTGATTTTAAATATTTCACAGTAATTGATCTGTGAAGGTAAATGGTACTCTCTTAGATTAGCTTCAAACAACATCATTTTCTATACAAGAAGAAACATTCCTACAAAATCATAAAAGTCAGTTGTTTTCCCAGTAACATAATAACAAAAAATGTTAAAGATATTGCCACAGGGAAAAAAAGCATAACATAACATTATATTTAAGGAATGATAGTGCAACTCTCAGCAGAGGAAAAACTTTAAATTTTCAAACTAAGCATTTATGTTTAGAAAACAAATACATCTGCTTTGGAAAATTCCTAGTCTGCAGAAAGTGGTAAAACACTGAAAAAAGTCCTGAAAACTCTTTTTCACTACTGTAAAATGGATGACTAGGATGTGCGTAATTGCTCAATCTGAGAACATTCACGCATATGTGCTGCCATTATGTAAAAACAGTTCCGCTATGTATTACCACATCCACTCTGTGTTTCTCATTCTGAAAAATCCTCAAATTGTCAATGAGTTGCATGGATTGTGATTTCACTGTTCACACCTAGATAGAGGTATGAAAGGTAAGCTGTAACTCATTTCTAACAATGCTCTTCATTTTCACTTCTATAAATTCTCCTGAGTTCGTAGTTCCACGTACTCCACCCACTAAAACACCCTGAAAGTAAATGTAAGATATTTACTATGTGGGATTGTACTAAACCATTAATCTTAATGCCTGTTCTCAAGGCTGTTGTCAGTGATCTGACTCATACCACCACGATGGTTGCCTGTTTTTTGTTTCTTCAGGGAAAGCAAATAGTTACCAAATAATACCTAGGAGTCTGTATAAATGCCAACAGTAAGAGAAACTTAAACTAATTATTTTGATTATTGTTTTGATATATGCATTATCATTTAACACATGGCTGTCAGCTTCACCTACAGGAATGCACTGAATTCCATGTCCATGACTGTCTTTTCCAAGTGAAAACTCGATCTAATTGATACTTCGTATCACTGCGCATTCTGATTTCTTGTGTAATGAAACTGGTCACTAAAGTCTCTTGGGAGTGGCTGGAGTGAGTTAGACAAATACTTACCTACTGCATGCAGAATAATACATGGCATTATTCTTAATGTGCTTGACGTAACGTCCTTTAAAACAGTTTCAATTAAAATGAAACTCAGAATAGTCATATCTGGTTTGATATTCAGATAAGTACCATCTAAATGTAAAGGTGTTGTCCTCAATATGCCTTTTGCTGAACATGGGCCTGTAACTTTCCAACACTTGGAAGTGAAAAAAAATTAAAGACAACCAGGAGGAAATAAGTAACAGATGGTAGCACAGTAGTGCTGCCATTTAGCATGTTGTGTGCTGTGCCATAGAAGCCTGGTTTGGAAAAAAAAAGAATGTAATGCCCTGATTTTGTGCCAGTGTGGCTGTAAACATCTGTTTATGCAATGCACACCTAAATTTACATAGAAATTAAATACAAATGCCTTGCCTTTTTTAAATTTTATTTTTTATTTCATTTTAAGACATCAAGAGCATTAAGTACAAGAGACTAGGATGAATAACAAACACTGAACTGATCTCTAGTTTTGCTTCCACGTAACTGTGTTATCCTGTGATTGTTTTTTTAAGTGGACTACAATTAGAGAACTAGAATCTGTGGATTTTAAGGAAAGGGCAGGTTGAAGCAATGGGAAGACAAAATTGCATGCATTAATCTAAGAAGAAAGTGTGTGATATCCAAACTGATGAATGCAGTTTTCAGTAAACATTTGAAACCTGTCTCACCTTCTAATGAGGTTAAAAATATTTCAGGAAAAGCGAAAAGCTGAGGAAGCACTAAGTGAGCTGAAGCGCCAGTATGATACTGAAGTTGGAGATCTTCAGGTGACAATAAAGAAGCTTAAAAAGGCAAGTGATCACAGTGAGAGTTTCTGAAGTGTTTTAAGACATGCTGACTTTATAAAGTCCTTTATAAAAGTGCCTTTTGCGAAAGAGATAATCTTAATTGAAGCTTTTCAACTGTATGTGTTAATGGCTGTTGTATTAATTCTGTGTAATTTTGAATTTAGTGAAGTTTCTGAAATACTGGCTAGCCAAATTCTGTTGTTAGTACATTACCTAGTTTTGTATTTCATATATTGGAAATAGTCTTATTTGTTGTTTCTAAGCGTATGTAGTTTTTAGCTTTAGATGAAATTGACAACCCCGATACAGTAATTTACATTGATATAGTGCTTTTTTTGAAATAAGGCATTTTTCTGAGATGTTAATGATAAAACCTCATATTTTAATGTAATGCTGAAATTTCAGATACAATTACTGGCTTAAATAATTTTGTAATTTGGGTTTAATTTTGACATTAGTTTTTGCAATAAATTTTACTATAATTACAGTGACCAATGAGGATGTATTTTTGTTTCTTCATATTGAATTTCACTTAAAAGTTATATGTATCTTCTCAATAGCTGGCTTGTGTCTTGCTAGCCATGCATATTCAACACCTACAGAGTGCAAAATGCTCATTAAGCATTTTAAAATATTGATTGAAAAAAATTATAGAACACCACTGATTTTTGGAGTAGTGATGCCTCTTAACACAGTTAGGAAAATGCAGAGTTTTAAAACCTCTAATAGATGCAAAATCTTTTAGGGATCATTCAGTCTAAATTTCCATCACTTTTTATGCACTCTGATTAAGACAATTAATATCATACATGAAATTTTTTATCCTTCTAGCTGGAAGAGCAATCCAAAAACATAAATCACAGGGAAGATGTGGTTGAGTTGAAAAAAAGAATGCATGACATGTTCCTGGTAAGAGATTATTATAATTAACATGCTAATTTAGCCTCAATTCTAGCATCTGTGATATGCATATTTTTATACTCTTGTGTACATATAGTACTAGTGAAGTTTTAAAGTTGTTTGTAAGTGTTGTGATAGTGTTTCTTTAACTTGAAACCCCCTCCTCCCCCATGCTGTGTAAATGATCCTCATTCTAAATTTAACATTTCATAGAATCATATCATAGAATGGTTTGGGTTGGAAGGGACCTCAAAGACCATCTTCTTCCAACCCCTTCTTGTGTCACTGAAAGGGAAAAATAAAAATTCAGTGATTCTCACATGCTGACTTTGATTATTTTTAAAAAAAATTCTTTCATCCTCTATATTCAGATTTTTCTAGTGTTTAGTTTTTATTTAATGTCGATTTTTTATTATACTATTATAATATGACAGTTTTTTGTAGATGACACTGACAACTAACATATAACATCTTCTTTTTCTAAAGGAAAATCAGAAACTTAAGAAAGATTTATTAGAAGCACAGACAAATATAGCTTTTCTACAGAGCGAATTAGATACCTTGAAAAGCGAGTATGCAGATCAAACTTTGAACAATGAAAGGTGAGGTACTTCTACATGATAATATTTTCACCAAGAGAAAAAAAATCTGTTGTCTGTTATAGTTCTTGTGTAGGCAGTTGGCGACTGTCATTTTCAAACCGACATAAATGACAGGGAGGCATTTGACACCATGCAAAGTTTGCCATAACAGTTACTTACTTCTTTTGTCATGTTTCTGAAAGGGTAAGTTCTGGATAGCACAGGAACTCATCATCTTGCAAGAGAGCCCTTTGATTTTACTGGGACTTCAGCTAAAGATAAAGCATCCAGCAATTTTTTTCCTCCAAGATTGCACTGAGGCAAATATCTGCATGTGTATTAAGAAAAACGGTTTTGGAAGCTTTACACATCGGTTTCAGCACTTTTTTTTCTAAACTGAATGAAAGCTGCTTTTAGATATTTAAAGGAGCATAAATGACACATTTATGTAGTTATATGCAGATAGCACACGTGATATTTTGAGGAGAAGGGAAGAAATTAATGTGGTTATTTTGTAGGTGTTTTGTTCTTCATTCACAGTCTTTGTTGAGATATAGTTGCAGTGATCACTGAAGTTACTAAGTGTCCCGGTATGGGGTGACACATACCCTAGAATTGGTCCAACTTCTGGGCTCTCTCCTCCCCCTACCGTCCAAGGTCCGGTAGGAGTTGAGGGGGCGGGGGCATCCCACGTGGATCCCCCCGGAGCCAGGGATGCCCTGGGCAGCACGCAGGCGTGGAGCTTTTAAACCAATTGGCCAGCTGTGCCTGTCGGTCAGTCTCACACGCTCCTGAGGGTATTTAAGGGGGGGGCACAGCGACCGTTAGTTGCTCTTCCTCCACTCTTCCTCGCTCACCGTCATCTCCCGCCATGGCTGTTGAGGAGCCCAGCCACGTGCACGGCAGCAGGCAGCGAAGCATGGCAGCTCTCCTAAGCGGCAAGGCTGATCTCTCTCTCTCTCTGTATCCCTCTGTTATTCTTTTCCCTTTTCCCTAACTTTGGCTAAGTCGGTTTCCCTTCTTGCCCCTCCCCTCCGGGTTTGGGAAGGAGCGTGTTTCCCCCCTTCGCTTCGCGCTCCCGCGGGTACTCATAGGCGCGATCGGGATCTATTTTTGCATGTAACCTCTCTGTTTTCCCCAGTCCTGGTTGTTAAACGTTTATACCTGACCTTTAAGCAACGCGTTCGTCTATTTCTGCCGACCGAAACCTAAAAGAACCGGCAAGGAGGGCACTAGGACCCCTTCGCCGCGGGATATCGCATTTAATTAGTGCTATCCCGTGACACCAAGTGATTTTACTTTGCCTAAAACTTCTTGTACCATATTTCATCAGAAATGTAAACACAGAAAAACTGTGTTCAAAATATTTTGAAATGATCTCTTTTCTTGACTGCATTTTTATCCCCTTTTATAAGTGTTGACTGTTTTGTCCTCTGCCAAGAGCGATATTACAAAAGTGAAAAAATATGTAAAAGTATGTTGTTAAAAAAATTATGAAAAATATATTGTAAAGTATAACTTCATGTTTGGTTTCTTAATTTCTTTTTCCAGAGACCTAGAAATGATACGAGAGTATACTGAGGAGAGAGATAATCTGGAAAGACAAATAGAAATACTTCAGTAAGTTCTTAGTAATTCAGGTTTTTATTAGCAAATCTTGACCCAACATATTTGTGGGTATATGTTTTTGTATGCAGAAGACTCAGATGGCATTTCAGAACAAAACACAAAGAAAACCAGTGAAATGGCCGCAATTCTGGCAGAAGCTCCCATGCCCTACTCTCAGAGAAGGAGCTGTGTAACTAACTACTGTATTTCTTTATGATAAGTTGAATAACATTTGAGTCTATCTATACTTTAATTTTTTTCTTTACTTGGCTACTATTTTAATTGGCTTCTGTTCTCCAGTAACTCTCTGTCTTATCTGGAAAGCACTAAGGGTGTCCAGTATTATACAAGGGGCACAGAGATTTTTTGCTTTCAAGGAGGGTCGCAATGAATAATTTTTAATACATTTATTTTATTTATTCTAAATGTGTTCTTTCTTGAATTATCACAGCAATACTTAAAGGGTAGTTGCTTTGTATTTCAGAAATGGCCATACTCAGTTTACTACCTTAGAGCTGTTTCGTCACAGATGCTCTTATAGTGCATTTTTCCTCTCAGTTGGCAGAAGACTATGCTGCAGAAGTACAACAGGGCTTCCTAGACTCCTGCTAGAGGCTAAACTCCACAGTGTTTTCTTTCATGTCCAATCATTTGCTTGAATATACAACATATTTCTAGTTTTGCATTACTCTTTAGTGTTTATCTAAATTAAAAGAAAGGAGAGGGGGTGTGTTATGTACTATAACAGCTTTGGCTTTTCCTTTATTTTGTTTTAAGTTACATAATTTTTTTTAGGTCAGCCAATA
Source organism: Psilopogon haemacephalus (assembly GCA_013396835.1). Lineage (NCBI taxonomy): Eukaryota > Metazoa > Chordata > Aves > Piciformes > Megalaimidae > Psilopogon > Psilopogon haemacephalus. Next base: position 1,664 of record VWZI01008689.1, on the reverse strand, counting down.
GAAAGCTACATGACAGCAATGATGGTTTAAGAAGTGCACTTGAAAACAGTTTCAGCAAGTTCAACAGATCAATGGTATGTATAATAATTTCATTGCTGTACTAGCAGGTTTCAGAATTAACACACCAAATGCAAATTTGTACTTCAGTGGGTACTCAGGAGTTGTATTCAATGGAAATACATTTGCATAGCTGAAGTTTGTTTGGTTTTACTTATCTTTTTTGTCTTTTTGGAGATTTGTTAAAACACATCTACTTTCTAAGGTGCTTTGAAAAAGTAGTGATTTTTTTTGATAATATACTATGGCTACGTGTATCTGATGAAGTGAATAGATCATCAATTTCACTTGCACTTAACAAGGTATATTTGCATTGTGTATAGGGGAATGCTGTACCACTGAAAACACAATCTTTTAGAGAATTTCTTCCTTTTAGTAGCAAGCTATTAACCTTAATTTGAACTTTTGTCCAGGCAAGTCACTGAGATAATGAATAGGAGGGAATACTGATAATAGTGACCTAAGTTATACCCTTTTGGACTATCAGAACAGTACAGAGTTCTTTTGTAACTGGTGTAACCTAGCATCCTACAAACCAGGGAAAGGAAGATTTCAGTTACAAAAATCTACTCCATACAGCCTTTTGCAGTAGGGGAAACCTTTTAAACTCCAGCAAAGTCTGAGAGCTTATGGGCCAGGGTTAAAGAGAAGGAAAGGGCACATATTACCAAAGTGGTGATCTTCTACAGACTGCCCAATCATGAAGACCAAGTGGATGAGGCCCTCTATAAACAGATAGGGTCAGATTTTTGTTCACAAGCCCTGGTCCTCATGGGACACTTCAGCCACCCTGATGTCCAGTTGGAGGGACCACATGGCAAAGCATCAACAGTCCAGGAAGGTTCCTGGAATGCATTGATAATAATTTCCTCCTCCAAGTGGTAGAGGAGCTGACAAGAAAGGGTGATGTTCTTGTTCTCACCAATGAAGAGTGGCTGGTCCACAATGTGAAGTTCAAGGGCAGCCTTGACTGAAGAATGGTAGAATTTGTGATTCTTAGTGTGCAGACGAAGCTCATTAGCCAAGACTCCTGAAGAACCTGCTTGGTAGAGTACCCTGGGATAAAGTCCTGAAGGGAAGAGGGGCCCAAGAAAGCTGGTTGGTATTCAAGGATTTCCTCCCCTGATCCCAGGAGCAATGCACTGAGTCAAAGAGGAAGGTGAGCATGAGTTCCAGGAGGCCTGCCTGGATGAACAAGGAACTCCTGGACACTATTTGCTGCAAAAAGAAAGCCTACAGAGGGTGAAAATAGATAACCTGGGAGGAATATGGAGTTGCCCAAACATCCAGGGATCAGGTTAGGAAAGATAAAGCCCAGATTGAGTTATATCTGGCTAGGGACATCAAGGGTAACAGGGAAACTTTCCATCAGTAACAAAAGCAAGAACAGGGAAAATTCCTTCCTCTCTGTAAGGAAATGGGGGACCTGATCACACAGGACATGGGGAAGGCTGAGGTATTCAGTGACATTTTTCAGTGAGCTTCAGTCGTGAGGGCACTTAACCACATAATCCAAGTTGTGAGGACAGAGACTGGGAGAATGAAGATCTATCCACTGCAAAAGAATTCATAGAATTCATAGAATGGTTTAGGTTGGAAGAGACCTC
>VWZI01008687.1:56327-76789 GCA_013396835.1 Psilopogon haemacephalus | reverse complement strand
GGCGGTACTGGGAGCGTCCTCCCCACCGAAGTCAGCCTGCTGCTTTGGTCGTCTCCTCCTCCAGGTGACTCCCGATTCCCAGCCTCTTTTCTCCCAGGGCTTCTGCTTCTCCGCTGTCTGGAATCCCGGGTTTCGGCACCACTATGTTGCCCGCGGATGAGGCAGTAGTGGCCTGGTTTAGAGCGAGACCACGGCGGACTTACAAACTGGCCAGACAGATCACACCTCACACCAATATGGTGAACGGTGAAAGGCATTTATTTTCTGTGGGCGCACTCTTAAGTAGCCTCAGGGTGCCCACGTCACTTCCTACTTGGCTACGTTACTTGGCAACACTATGAAGGGGAGGGGGCTCTAAACTCCTTGTAACAACCCGAAATCTTCCGCACGGTTAAGGCTAACTACAACTCATTTTAGATGAAGAAGATGAGAAAGTAACTTACAGTCCCAAAACAGCAGGAACTGGGTCTTGCAGAAGGACATTCCTTTTGGATCAATATTCTTTTAGTCTTCAGAATTACATAGTAGAATTATTCATATCGGCAGGATAATAATGGTGCAGTCTATTTAAAGAGAGTTATATTTATCCTACACATAGAGACAAGAAACTAAGTACTTGGCAGCATTTAAAAAACACCTTGGTAGCCAGATGTGTGACATAAAAAAAAAGTTATTGTAATATACATTCACTATTTATGATACAGCTATAAACAATAATCTCCATTAAAAAATAATATTGTGAGTTTTAAAGAGCACATCCTGATAATTATCTTATATATTTGAGAAACACTATGATCTACTGCTTCCAAAATAAACATAATTTCATTGAAGTAATCATTCTGACTGTAAAAGTTAGCATCATTTTCTGGGTGAATACTACAGTTCTTTTCCTAGTAATTTTAACCAATGTAATGGTAATCTCAAATATGACCTTTAGTTTTCCCATTTTTATGCATTTAGTTCCAAATGTACTTAGCTCAAACTTAAGGAAGCATATAGTCAGGTAGAAACAATCTTTTAAACGGAGAGTGACTTTAAGGTTTGGCTTCATTCATGGCTGAAGAGACTTCATTCCTTGGCTGCAGGAATGACACACTGGTGGACTTCATCTCATAAGAGATATGTATCAGGAAAAAAGTAATGTCAGGACCCTGAACTTAGGGAAAGCAAACTTTCACCTCTTTTGACAATTAATCAGTACGGCTCCCTGAGAAATGGTCCTCTGGACAAGGGAGAAGAGAGCACACACAATCCCCAGGTGTAGAAAATCAAGGAAGAGAGAGAGAAGACCAGCCTGGTCAAAGCAAAGGACATGCCAGTCTCAATAAAGAAATGTACATTCAGCAAGTACATGAATAGGTATCCTGAGAAGAGAATCAGGAAACTGTCCTGTTATATAAGAATGGGGTCACATTTGCCAAGGCATGGCTGGACCTGAATTTAATAAGGTACGAGAACAATGTGAAGGGCTTTGGTAGGCGTGACAGCCAGAAAAACAACTAAGAAAGTTTATCGTCCAATGACCAACACTGATAAGCTGGAAAGAACAAATAGTAAGATTCCTGAGGTCCTCAAAGAATTTCTTCCTGTCTCCACTGACAGTCTCTCTTCCCACACCTCTTAAGTGGATAGACCTTGAGGAAGAGGCTGAGAGAGCAAATTCACTCTTACTGTAAGAGAAGATCAGATTTGAAGTCACCTGTAGGACCTGAATATGTGTAAGTTTATGGTACTTCACCAGATACCTCTGAGAGTCCTGCGGGAACTGTCTTGTGTAGTTGCCAAGCCACTCTTCATGATATTTGAAAAGTCCCTGATGACTGGAAAAAGGGGAAAATTACACTAATTTTTTTAAAACTTAGAAAAAATGTCACTGAGAAGTACTGATCTGTCAATACATTTTCTGTGCCTTGGAAGATCATGGAGCAGATTGTCCTAAAAGCTAAGGCCCTAAGTGATTTGAGACAGTCAGAATGACTCACTAAGAGTAAGTCTTATCTGACCAACCTAGAGGCCTTCTATTATGAAGTGACACATTGTCAAGGGAAGAATAAGACTTTTGACACAATCCAACACGACATACTTTTCTGAAAGTGTGTTCTGAAGAGATGGATTTGATGAATGGACTATTTGGTGGATAAAAAATTGGCTGGATGGTCTTCTCCAGAGTAGTGATCAATGGCTCGATCTGATGAAAATCAGTGAAAAGCAGTGTTCCTCAGGGTCTGTGTTCGGGCCATTACTGTTTGCTCTCGTCAAAATATTGAGAAACACAGTGGTGTAGCTGGCATGCCTGAGGGGCAGGATGTCACTTAGAGGGAACTGAATAACCTTGAAAAACAGGCCTGTGTGAATAATAGAATTATAAAAGCACTGAAATTGAAAAAAGCCCTCTAAGATGTTCAAGTACAACTAAATCCTCATGAATCTCATGAGGTTCAACATGGCCAACTGCACAGTCCTGTATCTGGGTTGGGTCAACCCCCTTACACAGAATGAGGAATGAGTTAATTGAGAGCAGCTCTGTGGAGAAGAACTTGAGGGTACTGCTGGATGAGAAGCTAGACAAGAGCCAGCAATGCATGCTCACAGCCCAGAAAGGTAAGCATATCCTGGGTCACATCAAAAGAAGTGAGGCTAGAAGGTCAAGTGAGTAGATTTTCTTCTTCTAGTCCACTTGGTGAAACCCCACCTGCAGTGCTGAGTGGGCCTATAAAACAGAAGGGGCCAATCTTTTTTCTAGCAGGCCCTATTGTGATAGATCGAGGGATAATTGTTTTAAACTAAAGGAGAGGATATTGAGATTCAATGGATGGAAAAAAACTGTTTTAGAAGTGATGGCAGCAGAACACTGTCACAGGTTGCCCAGAAACACTGTAGAAACCCATTCCAGGTCAGGCTGGATGAGGCTCTGAGAAGATGATCTAGTTGAGATGTCCCTGCTGACTGCAGGGTGTTGGACTACATGACTTTTAAAGGTGTTTTGCAACTCAAACTATTATTTGATTCTATTAAAAATAAACAAAACGTTGACTTAATTGTATTTTTGATCTTCTGTCAAATATTCCTTACAGTGATATTGTGAACTAATCAAGTTATATTGCTGAAATTTATTTATAGTATTACAAAATTAACTTGTAAATTTTATAACTACCTACTAAATGGTTTGTATAATGAATTTCTGGGATATAATACATTTGGTAGCCAGAATAATCACATGTGGGTTGTCAGTGTATGTTAGTCAATGGAGAATTAGAAAAAAATTATTATTTGTATTTAAAGGTCTAGTAGCTGAAACTCTGTCCCATAATTCCATTACTCTACCTCCCCCCAAAATTAAAATTTCCCTTCACTATGTAATATATACTGTCACTCAGCAATGGCTTGCAGGCCAGCTGGACTTACTTAGAACAGTCCATGAAGGTGGTAAAATTTCAGTTTCATGAAGGTGGTAAAAGCTAATGAAGTTATTCTGCAAGTCAAATTAAAGTTTTAAAATTGAATCATTATATGAGTACACACACCAAAAAAAAAAAGTTCCTAAAAGCTCAAATCAAGGATTCCAGTTTAACTACTCCTTTATGACTTTGATTAAGGTAAAAATGAAACTGTAAAGAAATCCACATGACCTCTTCTTGAGATATTTTGTTGACAGCAAGGAAGATCATCCATGGCATCACCTGCAGAGAAAGTTTAAATTCTGTATGTGTAGGTGAGATTTTTCTAAAAACTGCTATATGATTTGTAAATTTTTTTTTCCTAACTTGAATATGTCTCTTACTGTACAAATTCTTCTGGCTTTTATCAGTTTCATGTAAACTGCAAAGTGATTTCTGTTCTCTTCTAGTAGCAATAATACCATAATCTATCTTAACTCAGTCTGTATTTTGTGTAGCTATGAAATACAATATGCATACTTTCAGTAGTGGAGGTATTTGCACCATCAGATGCAATAGTCTTTTCATCAAATGCAAATATGTTAAAATAAAAGGTATGCTACAAAATTCTTTTGTTTTTCTTTCTGATTGTTCTGATTGTCTAGATTGTTCTCAGTGGGAAATATTGCAAATTGAAATAGATCATAAAAAGAAAAGCTTAATACTGCAAAGTACACAAGGATCTTATGCCACAAAACATAACAATTTGGCAAACAAGCCCCCAAAACTCTGTGAAACAAGGTTGTATGGTTGTGAACTGGCTTGAATTCTCCACAGACAAATCTTTTGAGTCAAAAGCATGGTGGTTTTCTTTTTCTAATGNATGTGTAATAGTGTGAATCAGGACAAAACTGGTCAGAGCTGGTGTGTTAATCTGCCTATTTTCCTGACACAGAAGTGAGGGAAAAATAACACTCAAAAATTTGAGATTGCAACCAAAAAAGCCTGAGATAAGAATTTACTGATCAAAATCAGATAAGCTTAGTTAAAAATGCATAACTATCTTAGCCTATTTACAGAAAAAACATGGCACAAAGCAAGCAGAAGCAAGCGAGACAAAAGCCCAAGCCAGAAAACTACTCCCCCGTCTCTCCTTGTTCTGCTGCCATCCCAGCAGAAAAGACCAACAACCAGGAACTCAAACCCCAGAAGCGGTTACCAGAGAAAGAAACCTTCCATGTTGCCATCTAACCTCATAACATTTTGGTCCAGGTAGCACTTTCATTTTTGCAGCTGACGTGACGGCAGCACTGTATGCATAACAGTAGCAGGTCCAGCTCAATCCATGACAGTTTGCCAGACTAGAGAAAATAATGTTTAGAGTGTGAAAAAGCAGAATGTATAAAACAACAACTATATTCTATGTTCAAGTAGAATTGTAAAAAAAAAGCTTTAAAAACATTTACAGAAAATGCCATTTGTTACTAGGAAAAAGTCCAGAATTAAAATATTTATTAAGAGGAAAAATTGACTGTGAAATAGTTGGGAGGAAATTAAGTTAACCCTAAATGTAATGATTTTGTTGTCAACTGCAACTATCATCCTAATTTTTAAAATTTTGTTCTTAATCATAACAGGAATGAAGAACTGGAAAAAACTTTGATATCTCTGGCTTGTAAAAGACATCCTTGGAGCCTCTGTCATAATTTAGCTCTGTCCAGCATCTCAGCCCCACCAGCAACTTGCTTCCTTTTCCAAAGACTGGAAATAAAGATCATGGGGTGATAAATAGCTGTTTAATAGATAAAATAAAAACTGTGCATGCAAGCACAGCAGTTACTTAGAATCATAGAATCAGTGAGGGTTGGAAGGGACCACAAGGATCATCTAGTTCCAATCCCCCTGCCATGGGCAGGGACACCCTACCCTAGATCATGACTACTATACTCAAAAAAATCCCCTTCTTCCTTCTTTCCCCAGATTTTATTTGAGCGAAGCATCATGGAATCATAGTATCACAGAACAGTTTGATTTGGAAGGGACCTTCTACTAGTTTAGGTTGCTCAAAATTCCATCCAGTCTTACCTTAAACACTTCATCTAAGAGAGCATCCACAAATTCTGTGGGAAAGCTGTTCCAAGTCTCTTAGCAAGTAATTTTTTCCTAATATCTAATTTAAATCTACTCTCTTTCAGTTTAAAACTGCTAACTATTGTCCTGTCTGTACACTATCTCACAAAGAGTTCCTCCTAATCTACCCTGCAGGCTCCCTTTAAGTACTGGGAGGCCACAATAAAGTTTTCCAGGAGCCTTCTCTTTTCCAGGCTACACAACACAACCATCCCAGCCTGCCTCATAAGAGAGGTGCTCCGTGCCTCTGATCAGATTCTTGAACACATTCCAATAGATCTGTTCTTTCTTATACTGAGTGTCTCAAAAGCTGCAAAGGAGAGGTCTCAGGAAATTGGAACAGAGAGGGAGAATGAGTTTTCTCAATCTGCTTGCCACAGTTTTTTTGAGTGATTTGCCTCCTGTGCTGCAAGCTTACATTCTTAGATTATATCCAGTCTTTCATCCACAGACATACTCAAGTTCTTCTCCACAGGGCCACTCTCAATCCACACATTGTCCAGTTTGGGATTGTCCAGACTCAGGTACAGGACCATGCATTTGGTATTATTGAATCTCATGAGGTTCATACTGACACAGCTCTCCAGCAGTGATTCTGCCATTGCCTTCTGCAGCATTATGCCATGCTAAGCTATAAGTTAGCCCTGCTGCATGATAAGAAGCACTGATAAGCTTTGGGCTTATCTACCTGGAAACTGACTTATTCAAGTTTACCAGGAATAGACATAAATACCTCCACACAATACACCTGCATAGCCAGCATGATATTCATACCAAGACTGCACATCTGAAGACATCCTCCCTACACCTGCCAAGATGAGGAGCCCTGGAAGGGACACACAGATCATCCAGAGGGGCCAGGATAAGGTTAGAGATTGTCTACCTCCTTTCCCCAAAACCCTGTGAAATCTGTGAAGAATCAGGAGCCTCAGCAGGTGACAAGGCATCAACAGAATTCCCTGAAAGTGTTTGGGTACTGTCTGAAGCTGTACCTAGCTCCAAGAGTCAGGAGCTAATTTTGTGAGTAAATACTTAAAGCCTCTTATAATCCACCGATTGAATCTAATTGAATCCTAGACTTCTGCCATAAGCAGAAAGGACCTCCTTGAGTCCATTTAGTGGACAAGTGGTATATTGTCTGCAACAACCTTCTCTTTCAGTTCAATTGAGCTTAATGTTTATATTTGCTAGTTATTTCTTGAGCACTCTAGATCCTATGTTATCATCTGTATAATGTTTCCATGAGCATTGTAAAAGAACCAAATTATTATTAAAATTAGTGGTCAGGGGGTAAGACTCCCAAATATTTAAAATTAATAAACAATATCAATTTTGAAAAAAATATCAACTCGCAATCCGTTAATGCCACTACTTTACATGTCCCCTCCCAACTTTTACTGACAGGTCAGTGTGATAAATAGAGAAGGTATTGACCCTGTGCAAACACTGTGACACGATGACACCTTAAGGTGTCAGAAATTCAAAACAGAACACCACTGGAGCACATATGAAAAAGTTACATCTATCCCTGCCAAAACCAGTGCAGTCATGAAGTTCAGTTCTTCACGGATTAAACAAACCCTGTATCTGTTGGTCTTTAATATAAATTCAAAGCTTCTTACCTCATCTCCAAGAGAGAGTTACATTCCAACATTTTCCAAATCACGATCTTATCATGATAAACAATATAATTGAAAATTTGAGAGAGAGAGAAAAAAAAACCAGAAAAAGAAAAACAATATATTCAGATGATATTCCCAGTAGAAAAACATTTTAAAAAATGATACTGAAGGAAATTTAAAATGTAAACATTACATAGAGCAAAGACCACACCTTGAATACTGTGTCCAGTTGTGGGCCACTCAATTCAGGAGAGATATTGAGGTACAGGAATGCATCCAGAGAAGAGCAATGAAGGTGGAGAGGGGCCTGGAGCACAAGCCCTATGAGGAGAGGCTGAGGGAGCTGGGGTTGTTTAGCCTGGAGAAGAGGTGGCTCAGGGGTGACCTCATTGCTGTCTACAACTACCTGAAGGGAGATCATAGCCACGTGGGGGTTGGTCTCTTCTCCCAGGCAACCAGTGACAGAATAAGGGGACACAGTCTCAAGTTGTGCTGGGAAAGGTATAGGCTGGATATTAGGAGGAGGAAGTTCATCACAGAGAGAGTGATTTGCCATTGGAATGAGCTGCCCAGGGAGGTGCTGAAGTTGCCATCTCTGGAGGTGTTCAAGAAAAGACTGGATGGAACACTTAATGCCATGGTTTAGTTGATTGGATAGGGCTGGGTGATAGGTTGGACTGGATGATTTTGGAGGTCTCTTCCAACCTGGTTGATTCTATGATAAATGTTTTGTTTTACATATTTAAGTTATTCGAATAATTAATTTTATGTTTGTTTAGCATGATAAATCAAAAGGAGATGTTTTTGGGCAGAATCATAGAATCAGTCAGGGTTGGAAGGGACCACAAGGATCATTTAGGCTGGAAAGAGCCTCATCCAGCTCAGCCTTAAACACCTTCAGGGATGTGGCCCCAACCACCTCCCTGGGCAACCCATTCCAAAGCCTCACCACTCTCATGGTGAACTTCCTCCTCACATTCAATCTGAATCTCCTCAGCTCCAGCTGTGCTCCATTCCCCATAGTGCTCTCACTACCTGATAGCCTAAAAAGTCCCTCCACAGCTTTCCTTTGGCTCCCTTCAGATACTGAAAGGCCACAATAAGGTCACTTTGGAGCCTTCTCTTCACTTCTCCAGACTGAACAGACCCAACTCTTTCAGTCTCTCCTTATAGGAGAGGTGCTCCAGTCCTCTAATCATCCATGTGTCCCTTCTCTGGACATACTCCAGCATGCCCAGATCCATCTTGTAATAGGGGCTCCAGAACTGGATGCAGTACTCCAGGTGGGGTCTCACCAGAGTGGAGTACAGGAGGAGAATCACCTCCCTCTATCTGCTGGCCACACTAAGTTTTGCAGGTTTTTTGTTTTTCTGGAGGGGCACAATAAAATAAAATTGACCTCAGAAAACAATTACAAATGTATTGCCCACCTTATTCCATATAGTCAATGGTTACTTCACTCTTTGGAAACACAAAGGACATTAAACCAAATATTCTATAATTGATACAAATGTATTCAACTCTCAAACTTTCAGAGTATTCAATCATGAATTTCAATAAATATATCTGGTTAAAATTGTTTCAGAAAACAAAATAAGTTTTACCTTCAACCTTCTGCATATAAAATTAATGCTATGCAATTCACAAAACATTAAGTCTATTGCATTGCACTCAGTCACAAATTATAAGTATCAGGATCAAACTTAGTGGATAAAATCCAATGATTTCTCAAATGTAGAATCAGATCAATAATGCAGACATGCGGCCTGAGATGTCAAAATCTACTTATCTACTTACCTAGATTCTTGTATTGATATTGAAGAAAAGTTTTCCCCACTAGGTAGGAATTTTAACTAAGTCTGATATTGCTTAAGAACATCCATTTTTTTTCTCTGACAACTGTAAAGAGAAGCATGATGGCTAAAGTCAGTGTCCACATCTGCATCAGATGGCTCAGATGTCCTTGTAGATAAGAAAATCCCTAACTTAATTCCACTCCTCTCATAGAACAACCTCTCCTCTGAAGGCATCCTTTGCTCATTCTTCCAACTGAATGAATGACAAAAAAATCTGTTTTCTGTGATGTACAGTCCACTGAGTATTTTGTCCATGTGCCTGGCAACAGAAATATCTGGAAACAAGTTCTGTCCTGCTGTCTACAGCAAAGAATTTGTTGTCCTCTAAGTCAGCAGGAGAGGAGTTAATTTTTTTATATACATTTTGCTAAAAAAATACCCATACATTTCCTATTAAAACTTCAATGGTGAGCCTGCATTATCTCATTGTTTAATCTAAGTTATTTTACCCAGTGTTCAATCTGAGGGAGAATCAGTAGAATACAATAACATGAGAAAGCAAGGCTGCATTTTGCTAGATACAGTCAAGGCTAACAAATAATATGGAGACCCCATAGTTTAGAAGTTTATTATCAGCTTATAAACTAAGAAAGCCTCAGGTTATCAGACTGCTTAAGAACACTCAGATCAGTCAAGTGAAACTATTCAGTAGAAATGATACTATAGTACTTCTTTAGAGACCTTTCTCTGAACTATCCTGAAATTTTTTTGGAAGCTTGCGTAATATAATGGATCTAAGAGAAGGTTTTAAGTTTTCCTCAGAACAGGTAAATGCTTAATCGTTAATATGTTCAAATTTTCACAGACAAACTCCAGATCCCAGACAGAATAAAACTAAACCAAAACTTTGACAATCTTTAAGCACCTCTTTCTAACACTAGGCACCAAAACCACAACTTTACCTGTCATCTAAAACAGACTGATTTTGGTAAATTCAGATTTCATGTGAAAATATTTGGCTGGAAAAAGGTTGAACCTGCTATTTTTGTTGGGTTTGGGGTTTTTTTGTTTGGTTTGGTTTGGGTTGGGTTTTTTTTTTGAGAGAGATCCTTGCTGCTTTCTAAGCTGTTTGAAATATTGTGTTAATGAAGCAAAGTAATGAAGAAGGGTAACTGCAAAACAACTAAAATGTATGGGATAGTCAAGTACTAGTAGTGCTGAAGTTTCTGCTTCCTAGAATATATGGCAAATACGAAGATGAACCCATATTCATATTAAGCCTCAACCTCAGTCTGGAAATTGATGCCTGTTTTACTCAAATTCTTGTTTTCAAATGCACTTTTCTCTCAAACAGTAGACATCCTCCACCATGCTGTTGCTTTGCACAACTGGTTCACCTTCAGTTTTGGTGAACTTTTTCCACTCTACAGAAAGGAACAGAGATCCAGTGGATAGCTTCAGGTTGCTTCAGGCAGAGATTCTCTCTGTAGATATATACTTTGGAAATATATCCTAAAAAAGGCAATAGAAAAAATTCATACTCTCTCAGCCATGACACTTCAGACTTTGTGGCAGAAGTGTAGTGTTGACCTAACCTACTCTGAGGTCATTCACTTCAATTAAGCTGTAGCAAATTAATTATGTCATCTCTTCAAGAACCATGCCCTGTAGTCACTTTAAGAGTTAATCCACCCTCAGAATGGATGTTAAGGTCACATTCATGCACAAAGATACCTTGATGTTCTAACTTGCCTTTAATTCTAGTTTAAAATACACCATATGTATACTCAGACACTCTCCTGATGAAAACTTTTAAAGTCAATTGCAGATTTTTTTTCAGAATCCAGAATTTTTAATAAAGTAGAAGAAATCACCTACTGTAAGAAAAAAAAAAAAATGTACTTCCAAGTTGGATCACCTGAAATAATTGGTACTGATTTTCATTTCATCTTTTATATAAAGTTCACAACTAGTCCTAGAGAGACCGTATCTACTCCTCTGATCTCTTTCACCTAGAAAAATGTCATATTCTTCAGAAAATATCTAAATCAATTTCTTTCACAATTTTCTACTAAAAAACCCCAAACAATTAATAAAAAAACCCTAAGCAATTTTAGTTATTAAATGCCTGTGAAGGAAACATCTCTTCATAAATTGGATATGCTGTAGCTTTTCATTTGATAGATGACAAGGGGGTTAGCCTAGATAAACTTTTGTGGTCCTTGCCTAACATTCAGTGATTCTGTGACTTTGTGTGACAGGTCTTGATTGTGAAATCAGAGAGGTTAAAGGTTTTATAATTCTTACTTATTAACAATTCAGGTCCCTGAATGGCAAAATCCCCTTAAATTAATTTTTATAAGATTAAATTTTCAGATGTAAGTAAGGAAAAGACATTTTTAAATTAAGAAATCACATTATCCTTCTAGTCCAATGAAAACAGAAACAAATAACAACACAGAGGACACCAGAGACCATCAATCTTGCAAATGTAAAAATACTAGGATTTGCAATATTCTCATTGGAATCTTCTTGATAGCCCTAGACAGCTGCATTCACACTTCCTTTATTTTTCATCTGATCATTTTGATGAACACTAAAGCTGTAGCTGTTCAGGATAACAACATAGACTGCAGAGAGTATTTGACTTTCATTACTGGCAGTAGTTATCTCAGATTCAAGTTTATAGTGCAAATAGAAGGGACTGAAAAATAATTTTTATTAACTTCTTTGAATCACTTGCTTAATATTCTCTTTCACTGACTTATCAGAGATAAGGGGCTTTTTTGGTTGGTGGCTTTATTTTTTTTATATAATTGCAGACAAGATGGTGACAGACAAAGATCTCTAGAAGCTATTTTACTTAAAAAAGGATTGTGGGTGATGTTTCAGCTTTTACTTACATGAAAATGGGTGTACTTACAATGAGCTTTTCACACAGCTGAAAGTGCAGAATGGACTTTAGACTGCTAAGCCAACTTGAATAGACTTTCTGTAGATAATTAGGTTGTCTCATATGAATTAAGTAGAAAGAAAGTCCAAAGAATTGTACTGATATAATCCAAATCACCTCAAATTAGTAGCAAGAGAAATAAATTAATTGTACCAGCACATTATTGTAATAATCAGTGAAAAGATTCAATATACAAGTATACTAACTCAAAGATAAGAAAAAAACCCAATGATTTTGTCAAGTTCTTACTGTAATCAAAGATATCACCGAACACTCATTCTGTAAAGTCTTTAGCAAAAATTAATTATTTAAATTTAGCATATTGTACTCTGAGAAGTATGTCTAATGTTTGTTTATAATTTAGAGAGTGAAAATATGTGCAGAACCAATGCAGTACACTTCTTTACATTAAAGAGGTGATGTACTTGTGTATATTTTTCAGTAATTGAGATTTTTAGTTAAGCTTGTTTGGAAAGTACATATCGCTTGACCAAAGTGAGTAGGTTATATCTTTCTAAAGCAGTGGCCTGTTGACTAAAATTTCACACTAACTCAGAATCACTCAAGCCCAGTTGTATTATCTGCTTTTCCTTCCTTAATCTTAAATATAGTCTTAAAGACACTCTTTGAGTGAAACTCAGAATATGACACAACTATTTTCAACAAAGACTATCCTATACCAACAAAAAAAAAATACCACTGAATAAATCCAAGTCTTAAATACAGATTATATGACCCTGCTAAATAAAACGATATAAGATTTGGCATGCAGATATAACTCTGCAGACCTGCTAGTAAGAGCAATCTCCCCTTCCCCTCTTTACTGTATAGCAATCAGGAGGAGGAAAAAAAAGTACTTATCAAACCTATCCCTAAAAATCTACAGCCATGAGACACAGAAGAATCGGTACAAAATAAGAAGAACTGAGTCATTGTGGATTTGCAGAGTATAATACATCCAGTTTGTCTGAGTCTGCAGACCACATCAGCTCATTCGCATTGACCCACCCAGGAAAAATAAGGCAGTAATGACACAAATAGTGAATTTGTCAAGCAGTTGTCCTTTGACAAACCTGATCTTTTCTCCACTCTCCCTCTCTCCTCAAAAATACAAACACCAGGTTGTGGAAAAACTGAGGAACTCCTTGAAGAAATTGGGACAGGCAGCACAATAATGAAAAACTGTGTCTCTTTCCTTTTGCAAATAAGATTATATGTTCAAGCAGGCAGAAATCAATATTTCTCTATTTCTGGGTCAGTAAAACCTGTTCTTTTTAAGGAAATGTGCTACAGTCACAGAGACAAATGAAGATTGCAGAAACTTGCAAAGAGGTAAGAGCTGAACTGCTTATTTACATAGAGACCACAATTTTTCACGAAGTCAAGGTACATTCTGATGAAACGCATGTGTATGTATATGTGATTTCAAAGTATACAGGAATATTAGTGCTTCACACTAACACTGAAATAATTTCTATTATTTTTTTCCAGGCAACTAACATATCTTTCCTTCTACAGCCCAATAATTATGTAGGCACAGCAAGGGTATTTTATCCTACAGTAACATGTAATTCCAGAATTTGAATCTTTTTCAGATGAATATTGAAACTACAGATTTCATATCAGTGGGTTTGGGAATAGTAAAATTATGTCCAGGAGAACTGCAAGGCAGGGAGACAAAGTGAAACAGCCAGGTTTCTGTCAGTAGCCTTGGAGAGGCAAGAGAAAACCAAGAGCTTTAAATGGAAAGCTTCATGCCTGTGCAGTAATTAGTTGAAGTAAGAGAGAAAGGAGCTTGTAATTGGGTTATAAGAACTATTCATAATGTAAAATGGTTTCTGTTCCTTCTGTAAATTATTTCCTCCTTAATAAGCAGAGTTGGATTTCTCAAATGTACCCTCAATTCCTTAGCTTTGGTACTCAGAGCAGAGGGTTTATTTTGCTTTAAGAAAGTGTACCCTGAATGAAAGTTTGACTCCTGCAATTCTATCCTACAGGAATAAAATCTGAAATTCATGTGAGGCATTCCTTAAAATTGTGTTAGAGAACTGACAGCATGCTTCAATAAACTTTGACAAAATCATAGAAAAAAGTAAACACAATAAATGACTTTTGGACAACACAAGGCAGCGATCGTTTAATAATGTTAATTAAAAAAAAGGACACATCAAGAGGAAAAAGGAAAAAGTAGTTTTTGAAGAAAACTTCTGCTCTGCATCTTTTTCTGAAGGAGTCTAAAGATTCCACAGTGCACAATTTTTCCATGAAACAGTGTATGTTCTGAAATAAGTTTTAAAGTCATGGAACAACTTTGTGATACTGTCTCATGTCATTGCTTATGACAGTTTAATCTGAAATTAGGTTTTGTTAAAAGAATATATACTAATACCAAGAATAACATACAAAATGATAGATGATAGAATTGGGTTGATCTGTGGTTTTTTTCCCTTGTTGATATCTATTAAAAACACTTGAAATCTTAAAATGCAAGAATGGCTAAATTTCATTGTAATTACAAAAAATAGTGTTGTTCTCCAATGTGTATTGTGTAATTCTTGGTATTACATCTACCTTATTCAGATATCATTTACACTGAAGCAAACTGAAAAAGCCAACAAATGCAAGTCCTCAAAAACAAATATTTTATTTGTCACGTTCCCCCATTTCTCTGTATAATCTTCATGTTATTGAGATGTAATTAACAGTTTTCCCAAGATGTCTGGTTGGAACAACAGCCTGACATAAATATTAGGGATAGATGCTTTTCTCATATTGCATGTAAATATTTATTCTGTGCTTTCTCTGTGAACTTCTTCACTGTTAGGAGATGAATTAAGCTAAACCATACGAGAGGTAGGTATTTCTTTTCTTGTTTGTAGGTAATAATGTAGCAACATCATGGCATATGTGATGCGTGGTGGAAGTGGAAGTTGGTTTTTACATTAACATGAGATTGATTTTTTGACCTTGTGATAGAAGGGGTAAATAATTGACGTGAGATGGTATGCTTTTTAAAATTAATATTGTTTAATAATTTTCAATATTCAGAACTTTTGCCACCCCGACCACAAATTTTAATAATAATCAGGTTCTTTTGCAATGGTCAGGGAAACATTATACAAAATAATAACTGGATCTAGAATAAATAACTAGCAATATGTAAACATTTAAATCCAATTGAACTGGAAGAGAAGGTTCTTGCTGCCAATTGTACCTCTTTCCCACTAGATGGGCTCAGGAATCTCCTTTCTGCTTACAGTAGAAGGCAATTAGTGAGTTACAAGAGGCTTAAAGTATTTATTCACAAAATATTATCTCCCAACTCATGGCACTAGCTACAGCTTCAGACAGTACCCAAACACTTTCAGAGGCTTCTGTTAATGTCTTCTTAGCCACTAAGGCTTGTAATTCTTCCAAGCCTTCACAGAATGCTGGGGAAAGAGGCAGATGATCTCTGACCTTATCTTGGCTACTCTGGATGATCTGTGTATCTCCAGACTTTCCCAACTTGGCAGGAGCCATTCAGGTGTAGGTAGGATGTCTTGCGTTGTGCAGTCTCAGCACCGATGACTATGCAGGCCTATCATGTGGAGGCATTTAGAACCTGTTCCTGGTAAACTCAAGGCAGGCAGTTTCCAGGCAGGCAAACTAGCCCAAAACAGCTTAGTAAAGTATAATGCTGCAGAAGGCAAAGGCAGCAGGCAGCAGCAGGCAAATACAGGGCATGTTGTGTTACCTCTTTTTATCAATGCAGCCTGAAACTAATGGGGCTTCGGACACAGAATAGCCAAACAGAATGGCAGTTAGCCAAGCTTGACCTTATTAGGTGAAACCATAGGCTTGCTTTACCCAAATTTGGGAAAGACATAGGCCTTGCAGAAGGCAAGCACAAGAGTACCTTATTTACCACGGGATGTAAACAGGAGTAAAACAATTCTGAGCAAGCCAGGGTCCTTGGACTCAATGAGACCACGTTCTTTGTCCACTTTCCCACAGTTGCTTCTCCCCACAATGAAGAAAGGGAGAGCATAAAAACATGTCTGGGCAAGCCAGGACATGGTCAGGCCTATTTTGGCCTATCAGGCCTACCACAATATACTTGCATGATGAATCCCACATTAACATGCTTGCAGATATCATGACTTGTGTGAGCTTAGGTAGTGAATTATCTTCACAGATCCTGGGGTTCTCCTATTAGGTGTGCGATCACATTCAGATGTGTCCATTCCATCCTTACAGAGTTGAGATGTATCACTCCATCCTTTCCTTTCACTCCAGATCTTGGTCATCTAGGAAAGAGTGTATATCCATTAATATCTCAATTATCTTCTACTCTGTCATGTAATTAGACAGTAATAATGATTATTCACACATCATTCTTAGACCTTCAAGAGATCTCATTACTTCAGAGGTGTCTGTGAAAATTTACATGGAAAACTAGAACATAGTTGCTGTGCGTCTATATGTGTACGTTCATAGGGCAGTCTGAAGCTCTGACATTAAGAAAAAAAAAAATTAAAAATCAGATCTAGAGAACAGAAGTTTAAAAACAGTGTCCCAAAGCAGTGAAAATGGTGTAAAAACTATAACAGCCTCTGCAGCGCTTTCCTCAATTGTATTTATATGGTCTATCATCAATTGGGTCCTTGTAGCCATGAGTGCCAGACTGCTCCTTTAAAAGACATCTGTTGAAAGTGTGGGATAGCAGGATTAATTTGAAGTCACTACACATACTCTGATTTAAATTCTAACCTTAACCTTATCGATAATTTTGTTGTGCAGTTAAGTCCATTACAAGGAACTGAGCCTTCAATCCAAATTCTGCCTGACCCATACACTCTCCTTGTCTTAAATACTGTCACCAGTTACTCCTGAACAAACTCCTTATCTTTTGAGAAGCATGTAGAATAATTAATTCAGCACTGCCTGCAGAACCCAGGTTGAGTGTGAAGTAATGATAAAATGAAATAGAAAAAGCAGACTTTTCATGTTATTTTGAAAAGTTATTCATAAAATAGCAAACATTAGACCTTATAAGAGGACAAATTCCTGTGACACCTGCTCTGGGTGAACCATTTTTAGCAGGGAGATTAGACTTTATAATCTCCAGGGGTCCTTTTCAACCCCTACCTTTCTGTGATTCTGTGGTTTTATGATTCTTTGAGTGATAAAAGAAGCATGCTATAAGTTTGAAATGGAAAGCCTACACAGAAAAGATAAAATAAAAATAAAATAAAAAGAGCAAAATAGATGCCAGTCATGGAAATGGGGTTTTCCTCTTCCTCTTCCTTTCAAGGTACTTTGAATATGTTTCATCATATTCCCCAGAACACAGTGAAGAAAGATGAATTTGTATCATGCTAATTATCATGCTAATTATCTTCTTTCTGCCGATCACAATGTTCCCCAGTGAATCATTGAGATGACTGGATAGCCAGATCAGAATGTTTGATAAGATTTTCATCAATGCTGAAAGCCATTAATCTGTAGATTGAAATATATATATATGTATGTATGTACGCTGGTGGATGAGAAGCTCAACATGAGCCAGCAGTGTGCACTTACAGCCAACCAGATCCTGGGCTACATCACAAGAAGTGTAGCCAGCAGGTCGAGGCAGGTGATTCTCCTCCTGTACTCCACTCTGGTGAGACCTCATCTGGAGTACTGCGTCCAGTTCTGGAGCCCCTATTACAAGATGGATCTGGGCATGCTGGAGTGTGTCCAGAGAAGGGCCACAAAGATGATAGAGGACTGGAGCACCTCTCCTATGAGGAGAGACTGAAAGAGTTGGGACTGTTCACTCTGGAGAAGAGGAGGCTCCAAAGTGACCTTATTGTGACCTTCCAGTATCTGGAAGGAGCCTACAGAAAAGCTGGGGAGAGACTTTTTAGGCTATGAGGTAGAGAGAGGACTAAGGGGAACGGAGCAAAGCTGGAGGTGGGGAGATTCAGATTGGATGTGAGGAGGAAGTTCTTCATCATGAGAGTGGTGAGGCCCTGGAACGGGTTGCCCAGGTAGGTGGTTCGGGCCACATCCCTGGAGGTGTAAGGCCAGGCTGGATGAGGCTCTGTCCAGCCTAATCTGGGGTAGGGTGTCCCTGGACATGGCACGGGGGTTGGAAATAGATGATACTTGTGGTCCTTTCTAACCCTGACTGATTCTATGTATGTAAACTATTGTCTCAGACTGGCTTTACTGCCTACAAGCCTGCATAGGTACACCAGAAACTGCCACCATACAGATGCATTATCACCAGTACACATACACAGTTCTTTGCCTGTGATGGTAAGCTCACAGAAGAGAAATCACTTTATTGTAAAAGAGTGAATCTCTTTGCATTCCTACTACTAAGCAACTATGAAGCAGGTGACAACAGTGAAATCTGCAGATATTCTTTGGAGCAGGACTACTAATGAGAAAAATGTGGAGTCTGATAACACACCAGAAGCAGTGGCAGTCAGGTGATAATGATGTGGAGTAACGAGTTAATTTATTTTTATCTTTTGTGAAATTTTTAGCTGTCTGAATTTTCGATAAGCAATTTCTATTGGTCTTCTATGTGTATAGGTACTTTATGTGATATTTGACTATGAATCAACACATTAAAATCCTCCTTTCGGTATCTCAGTTGTATGATGTCTGTACCTCACCTCAATATCTTCCTTCTTTAACATATGCAGTTTCCTATTTTGGAAAGTTTAATGTATCTTACAGGGATTTGAAGAAAGAACAAATATGTCAGTTTCCACATACTCCTGTATTTCTTACTGTAACGGTTTAACACAAGGGCTAATCTACCTGGCTTCAGGGAGACCTTATAATATCTGAAAGGGGCTTACATGAAGGCTGGGGAGGGTCTATTCACAAGGTCTTGTAATGACAGGGTGAGGGGTAATGGGCTTACACTGAAAGAGGGGAGATTTAAACTGGATATTAGAAGGAAATTTTTTACAGAGAGGGCGGTGAGACACTGGCAGAGGTTGCCCAGGGAGGTTGTGGCTGCTCCCTCCGTTTCTGGAAGTGTTCAAGACCAGGTTCAATGAGGCCTTGCACGACCTGTTCTAGTGGGAGGTATCCTTGCCTATGGTGGGGGGTTGGAACTAGATGATCTTTGATGTCCCTTCCAACCTAAACCATTCTATGATTCTACTCCCTCCTTCAACACAAAAACAAGGGAAAAATAACACCAAAAAATCAGGGTTGAGATAAAGAGATAAGAGTTTAATATAATGTAACACATCATAATCACAATATATAATTACTTTAGCTAATAATCTAATCAACCTTGTAATACAATGTACAATTATCTTAGTTTAGCCTATTTACAGAAGCAACACAGTGAAATACAGAAGAAAAACAGTATAAAACTGAATACCAAAGCCAGTGCTACCCCACACCAGCATGTCCCACCCTGATCCCTGCAGAAAATCGGCCAGACCCAAGAACCCAGAACACAGAAGCAGCAACCAGAACAGGAAGCTTCCCTTGTTGCAATCTGAACTTCAAGCCCTATAACACTTTGCTCCATTTAGCACTTTCATTTTTGAAGCTGGCATGACTAGAGCATGGTATGAATAATAACAGCAGATTCAACTCAATCTATGATACTTATTTTATGTTTTTTTTCATTTGATAATAATGTTTTTTTTTTTTCATTTGATGTAAACATCAATTTTCAAATCAGGCTTTGTTGCTCTTTCCTTTGCTTCAGACTGTATCACAGAGCATGCTCTTTTCACTTTTAGTTTTTAAGTAATTTTACACAATCATAATGAAAAAGAAATGTCAGTTTGTAGGAAAAACAAATAATCATTTTATATCTCAGAGCTTTTACTGCTACAATTGCACTGCCCCAAAAATTAACTGAGGAGAAAAAAAAAAATGCAGAGAGGAAATTACATAGACAAAGAGGCTAGATGATTTAAATAATTTTAGGGCATTTCATTATAAGATATTTCTTTCAGATGACGGGAGAGGTGATTGAAAATCAGTGCAACATTTTATTCTCCTAGTCTTTAAATAATACAGCAGGTGGTGGAGGTGGAAACTAAGGAGGAGAAAAATACTCCATGTCAAATGTACTGTGAAGTTTCTCATGCTTATGAAAGTAATCAATATAATTTCCTGAAAGAATGTGGAAGTAAATATAGATACACAAGTTAGAAAACAATCAGCGTGGTTTCAGATGCATGTCTTTTTCTCCTACCTTATACAATTGTACATGTCTTTGTGATTTGTTTAGAAGTATCTAAAAAGTGGTTGCCATTGTGCCTCAAAGTGGAGACTAAGAAACAGTTGAGCAGCCACGTATGTTTGACAAACAGCTCAGCCTTGAAAAAGAAACTGCTTGTGATCAGTTCCAATCATTAACTCTCTGACATTTCTAATGTGATCTCTTCTAGGGATGAGACCTGAAGGCAGTAAAGTGGCACCTGAGACACTGCTAACAGTGTAGTTCTGCCTTGGAAGTGAAATAGCATCAGAAATAAACCTTTAGCAGCATCAAATAGCATGTGTCTCAGCTTTCTACGAACATGAGAGAAGTAGGTTTTCTTTGCTTCTGGCATTAATAACAGCACCA
>VWZI01008687.1:16137-53787 GCA_013396835.1 Psilopogon haemacephalus | reverse complement strand
TTTTTCCCCAGCTAGAATCCTTGCTACTAACCCAGAATAGGAAGATCCACAAGACTTCAAGCAGTTTCTTCCAACCGTGTTTATTTTTATTCCAGTAAGTTAAACTTGTCCTGGATTTCTGGCCAGTTAATGGCCTTGTATATCTGAACTTTTGCAGCTCAGCTGCTACCTATACAGTAATCCTAGACCAGACAGGGCATGTCTGGAGTTTATGAGCATGTGTCCTGGGCAATGGTGTCATAATCCATACACTCTCTTGTGCACCTGGCTACAGCTGCAATGAGTCCACACCTGGCAGCTGAGGTTTCTAGAGACGTCTTCTAGATACACTGGATTCACTAGATTCACTCCAGCTCTGTGCCAGTGCAACAAAACCCCTGTCTTTCCCTTGAAAGCTGAATGCACTGTGCCTTTCCAAAGTAACTGCATAAAAAACAGTCTGTCCAAGACAAAAATGTGGAATGGGGACCTTGTGGAATGGGAACCAGCTGGGCAAACACCTAGAAATGTATTGTAGTCACCATCTGGCACTCCACATGAGTAAACATACCTCTACAACATGAATAATCATACACCTACAATGAAAAATTATTTTTCAAGACCTGGGAGTTTTTGAGCCACTTCAGAGAAATATCAAGACAGAGACTTTCAAGACAATCAGCACCTTTCATAAACAGGTTAAAATATTGCATGCTTCAAATGTCTGCACATGTGTCAGCTATACAAAATCATGTTGAAGCCTTCATACTTTGTTCAGATGTTTAAACTGATTCTTCAGTCACTGCTTCATATTTTAAAATATGAATTAATTAAGTCTGGGTAATATTAAAGTACATTGAATATCTTTTTGAATGCCAGCTCTATAATATATGTCTAGTTAATTATAAAACATATAAATTTTTAGTTAATAATTTAATATATTTTCATGTGCTTTAGTAGGCAAGAATGAAACATATCCAACCATGAAGGCTGATGACGAAATATTCTACAGATTTCTCTTTTGAACTATGGCAATAACTCTGTATAACTTAAACAATATCTGCACAACAGTAAAGGCATGATACCGAAAAGTCAAATCCAAGTTCTCCATATCAAATACTACCTGTCATTCCCAATTCTTAGATTGTCAAAGACTGTTAACAAAACCTATTGAAATACGCAGTTAATGGGTTAAAATTTCTCATTATGAGGAATGTTATTCTCCTTACTTGTTAATAAAACTTGTTCTTTAAAAAGTGGGTATAGTTGTGAAAGAGGTATTGTCATAGTGAAATGAACTAAATATAATTCAATATTATTTCTTGCACCCTAGATTATTTCTAATATGCTCCAATTGCAAGAGAGTTTGCACATAGATAAAACAGCAAGACATTTGAAACTAGTTCACTTACATATGTTTGTATGCACATATATTATTTATAAATTAAATTAACCACATGTGTCTGTTATTAAAAAAAAAAAAAAAACAAAAAAAAACCCCCCAAAATTCCTGTNTAAATTAAATTAACCACATGTGTCTGTTATTAAAAAAAAAAAAAAAAACAAAACAAAACCCCCCAACATTCCAGTTCTCTGTTTTCTTTTCCTTTTTGCTGTCCTTGAATTTATTAAATGGAAACTATAGAATATTCCCCTTGCATCTCTCTCTTACAGACCCCAGACTTGCTGGATGACCTGCTACTGATCAAGGATAATATTCAGCACTTCAGCAGAAAAGTGGAAGCAATGTGACATTATTTACACACAGTAAAATTTAATTATGAACTGAATGTTATTTTAAATTACATTCTACGCAGAGGTAAGGACCTTACCAGTTTCAAACCAAATAACTTAAATCACACCACAAAGGCTCTTTTAACGTAAGAAAACAACCTATTTAGAAGCAAAGAGTCACGACAAAAAGTAAAGCTCTATGTCATGATAGACCAAAAGAAAAAAATCCTTTGTACTCCTAACTCAAAGTAATTTGAAAAAAAGGAACCCATGATAGTAGTGGATGGTGTGTTTATTTCCTTAAGTGTTGGTAATTTCACTGAGAGGATGTAATAAATGTCCAATTAAACACATCTAAAACACTAAACTCTGGGGCATCTTTAAGATTCATGTTGGAGAAAACCCACAGGTGTACAAATGCCTCTCCATGCTACAATCACAAAATGCATCTTCTGGCTGCATTCACACAATAAATTTCTTTGCTCATCTTCGATTAAGGTGAAACAGCCCAGAATGAACAGATTAGTTTCTTCAAAAGAAACACAAGATTGTCAGGAGCTGCAATCAAATCTGGAGCAAATGCTTCGTGTGAGAAAAATGGTAGCTAGATAGCAAAACAAATTATAGTCCTGAGTGAGGACAGCCACCCAAAGGGTTATTAAGGGATCACTACAATTGGAGAGGTACTGAGTTATCAGATTGCGTACAAAGTCTGTATAGTGACAACGTCACTCCCAGGAAGCAAATGGAACAAATGTAGGGGAAATATTGCTTTTTGTAAGCTATGTTTTCTATAATTTCAAGTCATCTTTTATCTCTTAACCAGAATTCAAAGACACGAGAAGTACTTTTCCATGCATGCACCATTAATTCATATAAATGAAACTTCCAAAACAGGCACTTGGGGATTAACATACTTTAACCGAATTTCAGATATTATTCCACATTATGACAGTCAGCCAAAAGAAAAGGTTGTCATAATACCCAATTCAGGAAAGTGTAAATACGTTGTATAAAGGAAATGTTGAGAGCAGGACTATTTCATACGTGCTCAGGAGTACTTAAAGAACTGGCAGAGGTGCTCATCAAGCCACTCACCACTATTTGTCAACCGTGTTGTCTAAGCCGGGAGGACAGGGAGGACCCAGTGACTAGAGACTGACAAATGTGATACCTATCTACAAGAAAGGCCGGAAGGATGATCCAGGGAACTGCAGGCCTGTCTGTTTGACTCAGTGTCAGGAAAGGTGATGGATCAGGTCATCCTGAGTGCCATCATACAGCACTTACAAAACAACCAGGTGATCAGGCTCAGTCAGCACAGGTTTATGAAATGCAGTCCTGTCTGACTAATCTGAGCTCCTGCAATAAGGTGACCTGCCTAGTGGACAAGGGAAGCACCATGAACATTGTCTACCTGAACTTTAGTAAAGTCATTGACAGTGTCTCCCACAGCATTCTCCTTCAGAAACTCGGGCACAAAGCTGGGATAAGTGCACTCTGCACTGGATAAAAAACTGGTTGGCTGGGCCCAAAGACTGATGGGCTGGCTGGCTGGCTGGCTCCCAGTTACTAGTGGCATCTAACAGGCTTCAGTACTGGGGCTTGTCAATGCCTTTATCAATGATGTGGATGAGGGGATTGAGTGCATCTTCAGTGAGTCTGTAGATGACACCAAGCTAAGTGGCTGTGTCAATCTGCTAGAATAGAATGACGGCTTTGCAGCAGGACCTGGACAAGTTAGATGGAAGGGCCAAGGCTGATTGTATGAAGTTCAACAAGGTCAAGTGTCAGGTTCTGCACCAGGGTAACAACAGCCCCATGACAAGCTGCAGACTTGAGGATGTGTGCTTGGAAAGCTGTGATTTTGATAGGTACCTAGGAGCTCAGTTGACTAAATATGAGTCAGTAGTGTGCCCAGACCACGCAGCAAGCAAATGGCAACCTGGCTTGTGTTAGAAACATGGTGGCCATCAGGAACAGGGAAGTGATCATTCCCCTGTACTCAGCACTGGTGAGGTCACATCTCGAGTACTGTGTTCAGCTCAGGGCCCCACATTATGAGAGGCACATTGATGTTCTGGAGCATGCTCAGAGAAGGGCAACAAGGCTGGTGAAGGGCCTGGAGCATCTGGCCTGCAAGGAGCATCTGAGAGAGCTGGATTGTTCAGTCTGGAGAAGAGAAAGCAGAGGGGAGACCTCTACACCTAATGTAGGGAGGCTGAAGTGACAAGGAGACAGCCTCTTCTTGGTGGCAAGCAACAGGACTAGAGGAAGTG
Source organism: Psilopogon haemacephalus (assembly GCA_013396835.1). NCBI lineage: Eukaryota > Metazoa > Chordata > Aves > Piciformes > Megalaimidae > Psilopogon > Psilopogon haemacephalus. The sequence continues at coordinate 49,795 of VWZI01008687.1, read as the reverse complement.
GTTTCAAGCTGTGATAGGGGAGGTTCAGACTGGATGTTAGAAAATACTTCTTCTCAGAGAGGGTTATCAAACATTGGAATGGTCTGTCCAGGGCAGTGGTGGAGTCACCATCTCTAGAGGTGTTTTAGCAGTGTTATGGATTTATAAATATTGATCATCAGTTATTTATTTTTATATCCAGGCAAAGATTATTATTAACTATAAAATCATTTATTAACATTAAATATCACCAGAAAACTTATTCACAAGGTTAAAATGCATGGTTGAGATATTTACACACAAGGAAAACAGGCAATTTAGAACAATTAAGGAAACTAGCAAAAATATAAATTATTTAAACATCTAGAAAGAGAATCTTGCAGCCAATATGCCACTTGCCCTCTAGGGAGACCCGAGGGTCTCCTTCCTGCTGAGGCAGAAGGCACAATATGATTTTGTTGCAAAATCAGGACTTTTAATTACAGCGAGGCTTTTTAGAGTATCTACTCACAAAGTAGTCTCTCTGGATTTCCAGAGCTGCATTATAGTACCAGACAGTACCCAAAGCATGTGGAGTGGTTGCTGTTGGTGGTTTCAAAGCTGTTAGAGGTTTTGGAGTCTTCCCTGGGGCTCCAGCAGGAAGCTGGGGGTTTAGCACAGTCTCTGACTCCTTCCAGGATGGACATTTTGCAGGCAGACCCAATGTCTTCCTGGTCTGAAGCACAAGGCAGAACAGAACACAGTAAAACAAAGCACAGTGTGGCAGGGCAGAGAGCACACTGTCAGAGCAGAGCAAAGCAAGGCAAAAGCATGGCAGAACAGAACAGCAGAGTATGAATATAACAGTAGAACATGTTGTATTTACCTGCTCATCTCTTGTATCTATGCAGCCCAACACTAATGGCTCTTTGGCCATAGAGCTCATTAATCAGAATGGCAGTTTGCCAACTTGACTGTAGTAGGTGAGCTAGGGCTTGCTTTTACCCATATTACAGCCATGTATACACAAATGTATGCATCTTGTTTACCACTGCAAAGCAGAACAAGTCTGAACAAGCCAAGACATGTTTTAGGCCTATTGGCTTTCCATGACAAGCAGCCTGTGGACCTGGTGCTTAGGGACATGTTTTAGTGTTGACTTGAGTGCTAGGTTGAAGGTTGAATTGGATGATCTTTGAGGTCTCTTCCACTTGGATATTTTGTGTGATTTCCATGGTCTCAAGTAAGCCTCTGTTTCTTTTACTTTTTTTTTTCTTCTCATGAGGTGTTAATTTCACATGTAATTCACATGTGTAGTTTTCACATATTTCAAGAATTACATTGCCATAACACAGTTCTTAACATTTTATTTTCATATTTGTTTCTTTGCCATGTACTGAAACTTTTATTGAAATACAATTTCAAGTATGGATTTGTATATTCTTTTGAAAATTTAAATTTGATAGTCATAGCACCCTATTGGGATACTTCTTAAATATATGTAAAAAATATTTCATGTATTTAAAACTAGTACTGCATATACAGTTGTGAATTTATGTTAATGATGTCAGAATTTATCATCTATAAGTATTAAATTATTTAGTAATAAATTAATTAATAAAATTAGCATTTGAAAGGTCTTCTCATTTAAGTTGTTTTGAGTTTGTCTGTATATTTCTGAGCTATATTCCTTGATTCCTTTGGAACAAAACTCTCATGTAGCCTTCTGTTACTTTAGAAACAGATGGACATTCCTAACTGTCTAGTTTTGTCCTTCTGTGTCATTTTTTTCTCCTTTGATGGAAACTGGAAAGGACTACCTAAATATTTATGACTATGTGATCAGGCATCCTGCTAGCACTTCATTTACCCTTTAGCACTTAATCAAGATGGACATATTTAAAACATCAAGCCTGAGTCTTTCCCTTCCTGTAGTCAAAAGACATTTTTCCATAGATTTAAATAAGTTCATGACTTCATCTTCTGAGGTTAGATTTTCTGGAAAATGTTCTTGTGTTATTTGCTAGCAGTTAGCTTTTAGCAAGTGCTTTAGAAGTTTATCAAGGACAGCGTAAAACACTCTCAGCCAGTTCTTAACTTGTCTCGCTGTCCATTCATGTAACCCACACTGCCGAAGATTACCTATGAGGATGTTATGGGAGACAGTATCAAGTCTTGCTTATAATCATTTTCATGCTATTCTATTACATTAATCCTATCACTTAATTTCCCCTTCAGTTTTCGTAATAGGAATGACTCTCCCTTACCTCTTTCATTTTCATTCTGTAATCCCACCTGTAAGCAATCATGAACTTCCACGTAATTTAAGAAGAGGTGGGCAAATGAGAAATGTTGGTTTTCATAGAATCATAGAATGGTTTATGTTGGAAGAGACCTTAAAGATCATCCAGTTCCAACCGCCTGCCATAGGTGGGAACACCTCCCACTAGATCAGGACGCTCAAGACCTCATCCAGCCTTGCCTTCAACACATCCAGGGAGGGAGCAGACACAACCTCCCTGGGCAACTTGTTCCAGTGCCTCACCACTCTCACTGTGAAGCATTTCTTCCTAACATCCCATTTAAATCTCCCCTCTGCCAATTTGAACCCATTCCCCCTTGTCTTGTCATTGCAAGACCTTGTGAATAGTGCTTCCCCAGCCCTCCTGTAGGTCCCCTTCAGATACTAGAAGGCCATTATAAGGTCTCCTTGAAGCCTTCTCTTCACCAGGCTGAAAAGCCCCAACTCTTTCAGCCTGTCCTCATAGCAGAGGTGCTCCAGCCCTCTGATCATCTTTGTGGCACTCCTCTGGACTCTCTCCAACAGTTCCATGTCCTTCCTGTGCTGGGGGCTCCAGAACTTCATACAGTACTCCAGGTGGGGTCTGACAAGAGCTGAGGAAAGGGGGAGAATCACCTCCCTTGCCCTGCTGGTAATGCCTCTCTTAATGCAGCCCAGGACACGGCTGGCTGTCTGGGGTGCATGTGCACACTGTTGGCTCATGTTGAGCTTCTCATCTACCCAGACCCCCAGGTCCTTTTCCTCAGGGCTCNCACACAGCTTGGTGTCATCTGCAAACTTGCTGAGGGTGCACTTGATTCCTCTGTCCATGTCACTGACAAAGATGTTAAACAGCACTGGTGCCAGCACTGACCCCTGAGGGATGCCACTTGTCACTGGTCTCCAGGTGGACATTGTGCCCTTGTGACCATCCAGCCAATTCCTTATCCAGTGAGTTGTCCACCCATCAAGTCTGTGTTTTTCCGTTTGGTGACCAGGATATCATGTCAAAGGTCTTACTCAGGTCCAGGTAGATGACATCAGTTGCCCTTCCCTTGTCCACTGCTGCTGTGACTTTATCATAGAAAGCCACCAAATTTGTTAGGCATGATTTGCCCTTTTAATTCATTACAACACATAGGTTTTATATTTATTGACAAATGTCTTCTCTTTTTATTAGTATTTTGAATTTGCAGCAGTGAAATACACTACATATCAGTGGAAATAAGAAGAAAGTTTTTGAATTTAAATTAAATCTTATTTCAGCTCTTCTGACTGGACCAGAAAAATATTTCTGAATTTGAGACTGAATTTTAAATGAGAGAGGCTGAATTTATTGTTCCCATTCTGAGTGTATTAATGGGATTTGATGGGTTCAGTATCAAAAGCACCACTTATGTGTTAAATAAATTTATCATTTACAAAGACAACAAATTTTGAATTACTTCTCTAGAAATTGGGTAAGAATTTTTTTTTTAACTTTCTATATAATTTCACATATGCATAGAATTATTTTCACATAGACTTCATAGCCAACAGTTGCATTTATAATGTGCATTGGTACCTCTGCTTTGAAACGTTGGTGTCTTCATTTAAGCTCAATGACAGACTTAGATCTGCTGCCTGATATCTGTATCAACGTATTTCTGGAATTTAGAAAACTGATATCAAGGAGGAAAATTAGACGCGGAAAGTCACTAAGTGATTGAAATATATGAAATAAAATGAATGACACATGTAGATGTCATGATAGAAAACCATAATTTGTAATTAATGGAAACAACATCAATTCTAAGGAAAAATCTATTATCTTAATTAACAGAATTGTTTGCCATCTTCATATAATCTGATATTGTTTTTCACCAATCTTAACTTTATTAAAAAAGGTCAGCAATAAAATTTTAACTTATCCATCTACATGTAGCTCTGTTATGAAAAGAGGACACGTCAGGTTATATAGCTCACTCTTGCTGCACAGCAGACTACAGTCATAAATCAGGCTGCTACAGATACCTGTAGTTCAATGCATATGACGCCAAGTGAAAAGTATCCAGAATTCTGTGTGATTCTGTGTTGATCCAAAAAAGTTCTTTGTAGTAGATTTTGATGTCTTTTGGCCCAAGACAAGAAAGGTGAAAAGATGGGTATACAGGGTTATTAATATTTTGTGTCAGGTAACAAAATGTGGGGGTTAGGTATGCCAGGGAGAAAGGTCCAGGAAAAAAATCTGTGCCATTTATTAGTTTCTCTACAAACAGTATAGAACCTTCTCCATACAGTAAATCTGCCTATGTTTCTTGTAGTTCACTCAGCCAGTGGAATGGAAAAGGAACTTACGAGTTCAGAAAAAGTTGTGGTCTCAGCTTTTGATTAACAAAAACTAAAATCTTTCTTATTTTAAGGGATAGCTCCCATGTTCTGCGTTGTTTTAAGTATAGATTTCTGTCTGATAGTAACTAAAGAGAATGAAAACTAATTAATCAAACAGGTTGAGAATAATGAAATCTGCAGATCTTATTGTTTCTTTGATGACCAAGAACAGGCAGAGTTTTTCTCGCACAGAAAAGATCTTATTGCTTGCTATGAAATCAGCAACATTTCTGAACAGAGGACCAGAAGGAATATGTTTGGCTGAATTTTTCAAGGATAAAAGTATCTTAAATCCTCATCAAACAGGGCTCTTAAAATAAGAAACATAATTACATATACTATGAAATAAAAGTTTACTATTATTTACACTAGCATAATTTTTATTTACAATATTTGTGACATTTTATTTTCAGAATTTTTCTATGAGCTGCTAGCATCTTCTCTATATATCTTTTCACAAATAACTCTGTAAAGTATTTTCTTTAAACTGCCGACAAGACAGATGTTAATTCAGTGTTTTAATGAAGAAGCATATTTAGAAAAATTAATTGAAATAAAAAGTTATACAGTAGAAGTAAAAAGGCTATATATTACATTATTTTTCCATGTGCAAAGTTTTTATCATGTCTGATGGTCATACTCAGTGGACTCACAAAAAAAAAAAAAAAAGTATGCTGTGTATTCTTGGTCTCTAATTTTGGTTACTCTTTGCTTTTGAACTTCTACACTCAAGACTGCTACACTTAAGAGATCAAAAATACTCTCAGAACCTCTAGATAGTTACTCATACAAAGTTTTAAAGTGACTGAGCACTGGGAGACAGTGTAATAAGACTGAGATGCAAAGAAATACTTCCTGGAAATTATTCACTCAGTAATTCAGCTGATATGGCATGGTTTAGCTGATGTCATTGTATTAGGTCTGTCATAGTTTTTTGGCTAAGATCATGACAGACTCGGATTATTCTACTTTACTCTTTTTAAGGAAGAAGGGCAGTAAAATAATAACACTCTCACTGGATTGGAGAAGAAAATACAGAAAGGTTGTATTTTAAAATATACAGGAAAAGATATGGCATACATGAGCCATTAACACCTAATACAGATATATAAGTACACACAAGGACACATAAAATACATAAGGATACATAAGAATTCCCCACAAAACTTCCTCCCCTGTCAAAACAACCCATCAAAACCCCAGTGCTTATTTTCTCTCTCCCTGCACTGTCTTCCAGTTAGGACCCAAAGAGGCCAAAATTCACTGCAGTCAAGGCCTTGAAAGGCACAGCCTACAGGTTGTGCTTGCATAGTTACCCAAATAAGGATCCCTCCAGAGAGCTGAAAGGAAAAGGGGGAAAAGAGAATGAATTGACCTTGCTGCTTACTTTTGAGGTGTCTTCAGGATTATGAGATTTGAATAACAAAATTACGATATACATGGGTGTGTTGGTTTGAGCTAATTGGAGAATTTGAGTGAGAAATTAGACTATTGGCTGAGAAACGTAAACACAGTGTGTCACTTCACCGAGTTTTGCTGAGAAAGAAAAGAAATTGTTTTTAAGAACTGTTCTGAAAACAATCAGATAGCAGATGGCTTCTGTCTGTTCTGGCTGTGGCTGCTTCTCTTGCATGGTCTCCTTTGTCTCTATCTTGGTAATTCTCAGTAATTCTACTAATTTCTTCCTACTCCTAACCCCATGGCCGATCTACTTCAGCTTATCTGCAGCATCATTAGGTGGTGACATAAGACTGAGGAAGAGGGAAATGTGGTAGGGGGGGCTGGTTACACTCTCTTGGGGATTTTGGTCTCTGGGAGGGGTGTAGTGTCTGTATTACCTTTTCACTGGATATATCTGTAAATATCTGTTATACCTTGTAAATATTTGCTTGTATATTGTGCATTGCTGTAAATATAAAACTTCATTTATTAACTTCCAGTGTCTTGAGTCCTAGCTGGGGTTTATAAAAGGTGGGGGGGCAGGTCACTGCCTAAACCACTACAAGGGGCAACTAGTTCATTCCTTCTTATGGATCTTGTTGTCTGTAGGTTTTTTTAGGAAATTTGGGATAACCTGGGACCCATCAAACCATGTGTGTTGGTTTGAGCTAATTGGAGAATTTGAGTAAGAAATTAGACTATTGCCTGAGAGAGAGAGAGTTAAACATACCGTGTCACTTCACCCAGTTTCACTGAGACAGAGGAAAGAAGGTTGTTTTGGGAAATGTTCCCAAAACATCCAGATAAACCAGTGTGCTTGCAGAGAGTCAGTCTGGCTTGGGTCCTTGCTGGCTTTGGCAGCTTCTTTCCTTTGTCTCTCTGCCTTTGAACTAATTCAGAGTAAAATCACTAAAACCATTCATTCCTTCCTGCTACTAATCTTCTGACCGATCTTCAGCTTATCTGCAGCATCATCAAGTGGTGAGATAAAGCTGGGGGAAGGCAGGAAAGGTGGTAGGGGGATTTGGTTGTACTCTCTTGGGGATTTTGGTCTCTGGGAGGGGTGTGGTGTCTGCATTCCCTTTTTACTGTATATTTCTGTAAATATCTGTTATATCTTGTAAATATTTGCTTGTATATTTGCATTGCTGTAAATATAAAGCTTCATTTATTAACTTCCAGTGTGTTTTTCTGAGTTTCAGCCGGGGTTTTAAAAGGTGGGGGGGGCAGGTCACTGCAAACCCACTACACCATGGCAAGGCCATAGGCTGGACTCAGTGATCTGAGGTCCTTTCCAGCCTCTGCGATTCTTAGGCTCTCTTTATTTTGGCAAGTCTCACTTTTTGCAATTATAAACACTTCTAAACATATCATGACTCCATGTGGTTGTAAATACATGCAGAAGTGCTATATTTTATGTATCTGCACCATGCTGGAGGCCATCTAGGTGGACTAGGGGTCCTAGTGGACACCAAAATGAATGTAAGCCATCAGTGCACTATTGTGTCAAAGAATGTCAACAGCACTAGGCAAATGAAGAAAGCAAGGATCCTTCCCATTCATTCAGCCCTGATGAAGTCACATATGGAATATTGTGTCCAGTTCTGAGTTTCCAAGAACAAAAAAGAAATGTGCATAGTCGAAAGAGTGCAGTGAAGGACCAGTAAAATGCTGATGGAACAGGAACACCTCTTCTATGATGAAATGTAAAGAGAACTATGACATTTTAGCCCGGAGAAGGGAAGGCTCACAGAGAAACTCCATGATATATACACACACATGAAAGGAGGGTTCGAAGGGAATGGAGCAAGGTTATTTTCAGTGCTGTCTGGTGAAACACAGGAGGTTCCATCTCAATATCAAGATATACTTTCTTGCTGTTAAGGTGACTAAATAATGGCACAGGTTGTCCAAGGATGTTTTACTGTCTCCATCTTTGGAAATATTCAAAATCTGTCTTAATAGAGTCCTGGGTACTTATTCTAGGTGACAGTGTTCAAGAAGAAGACTTGGAGCAGATTACCTCCTGAAGTCACTTCCAAACTGAATGAGTATGTGGTGTTGCGATTCTGTGACAGTCTCAGGGGCATCAAGAAGAACTTGGATCAAGGTAATACTGTGGCATTTTGTATCTGTTCTGAAAGAAAAAGGTAAAATTTGCTTTTAAGTTTTTCATATATAGAGTCTTGACAGAGCAATAAGTTTCAGTATAGAGGCCTGAACATCTCAGTCTAAAAGGAGTTTCACTTCAATAGCTTTATCTTTGCCTTTTACTTCTCCGTGAAAGAATTCCACATGAGCATAGTAAGATATATTTAAAGTATCTGTGTAAGAAGCACCTGAATAAGTCGTGTCACGCATGCTGAATTTATGAGGGAAAAAAAATTCTGTCCAGTTTCATATTCTTTTTAAGACCTAATTTAAAAGCATCTCATTGAACATAAAATGGCTCTTCCTGGGAAAAAAAAAATACTAAAATTAGTACTGAAAATAACCTGGGAAAAGGCAGCCTCTATAATTTGCAAAAGAGATACATGACTTCATCAGAACTCACCATCCTCTGTATTTCCCTTAAATGCATTAGTTTCTACATATTAATTCCTTTCTACCCTAGAAATGTCAATTTTAAAACTATTAATGAATGTGTTAAGAGAGAATAAACCTACTGTTATACAGGTTATTTATTCTTATGTTATTTATTATCTTATTATTTTACATTTTCTTTCTATTTTATTTCTGTCTTTAAATATAGGCAGAATTAACAACTCCCTTTAACTCAAAACTTTAAACCTACTCTATTCCCTAAGGTAGAACAATGATAGAATTTGAATTAAAGCAAAAGACAAATCTATGTTATTGATTAATTATTAATTCAATCATGCTCTCAAAAAATACAAAACATTGTAGCAAATTATTAAAATGCTTAATATTACTTTATTTTGCCTTTCTTAATGATCATCATTATGGTTGACAGTAATAAGAGTGAAGAGAGTACAGTGCAACCAGAAAACTTTGTCTATAAAGGTCATAAATGAAACTTGTAGCTGGGTTACATAAAACAAGGGGAAAATATAAGAATTGGTCACATTTTGATTAAAACTATTAAAGATCACCTTTAAATTGAAAAAGCACTTTGTCTGTCACATAAGGTGACAGAAGAGACACACAAGTCCTGACTCTATCTTAAGTATTCTTGTGGCTTTTTACAAGGTCTCTACAACTCAGTGCAACTTCCCAAAACCAGAGAATCTCAGTTTTGCTGAGGCTGCACTGACATGAAAGCAAGATGCTGGTTCTATTACATACAGATAAAATCAAGAAAGTAAAATGTTTACCATTTATGCCAAGGGAGCGTTTATAATTATGTTTTTTTGAGGCTCTGCAAGACCATTGGGTTTACCCATCATGGGAATGTACGTCACCTTTAGAGTTAGCTTTTGTCCTCAAGATACATTTTAGCATTTTCCCACTAACATGCTTGTTTTGGGTTGAGGCTGGCTGCCCCCACCCTGAGCCCAAAAGCCCAATAAAAACTCAAAGAAACGATTTGGAAGTAAAAAGGGTAAACTTTAAAAACAAGTAAGAGGGAAAGGGATTTTTTTACAGCAGGTGGGAGAAAGGGAAATAAGCTTTGGGATATGGGGAATAAGGGAAAAGGGTACAGAGACCAGGGAGAAGGGGAAAAAAGGGAAGAAAATACAACCACTGCAGGCAGCTGAAGTTCAATTGGCTTTGGAAAGCAGGATGCAGGAATCCTATAGCGAAAAGTCTCAGTCCCAGTCTCAGCAGACAATAACGGTGCTGGAACACAGGGCGGCAGGCAGACACGTGCTGCAGCAGCACAGAGCGCGAGCAGGTGCTCGACCAGCCAGCACGAGGAGAAGAGGAGAAGAGGAGAAGGGAGAAGAAGAAGAGGAGGGGACTGGGTTGCCCCTCTTATAGTCCCAAAATCCTAGCAGGAAGTGGGAGTGTCTAACCATGCAACCTGGGAAAAGGGTGAAACCATTCCTTGGGAAAAGACAGGGGGTCCCAGGTGGGCTTAAACCATCACAATGCTTTCATAGGGACCTTTTCTACCAGCCAACCAAAATAAAGTTTTCCGGGTTTCCAGTAGTGCAAATATCCCTCCATCTGCATTGTACAGCATATTGTAAAACCCATCTTGCCTTTCAGCTCAATAGTCAATTCATGGAGCTCAGGCATATTTATAGTCTCTATATTTTGCCAAAATTTTTATTGGACTTGTACAATACCACTTGTAGCACTTCTGCTTCCTTTGTGGTTTTTTCTTTCCTACTTCATTTTCCTGCCTTCTTCTTAAAAATATTTAACACATATATCCTTGAAATACCTATGTAATGATAATAAAGAGAGGCTAAATTCCATCCCCAGATCAGCAAGAAATTTGTACTCATAAGAATTAATAACTATAAGGCACATCTTTAAAACTCTGCAGCTCTGCAAAGAATGCTCAGGAAAAGCAGATGCTGTCCTCTTTGCAGAAGTGTTTCCACCAGGAACAGTGACATTTACTTGTCAAGATGAAAAGAATAAAAAATTAATCCCGTTGCCATTAATGGCAAAATGAAAAAAAACCAAACTCTTAAACTGATGCGTCCTGCTACGCTTTAAAACAAAACCCTGCACTTATGTTTTGACAGAAGGGAAGCCCAAAGGCACTTGAAAATATCAGGCAGTGTCAGCCCACGTTAGGATGAGGTGTGGTTTTCACTCAGTATACTTCTTCACTCTTACCTTGGAGCTTATGCCAGGAAATATAAAGGTCTTCATTCACTCTGTTTAAATGTTAACACAGGAAAAATACAGATAAACATGAAAGAGTAGATGGTAAAGAGGAAGAATATGTAACCTAATTGCCACACAGCCTTTTGTAGTGGTTTAAGCAGTTACCTGCCCTCCCACCTTTTATAAACCCCGGCTAGGACTCAGAAACACTGGAAGTTAATAAATGAAGCTTTATATTTACAGCAATGCACAATATACAAGCAAATATTTACAAGATATAACAGATATTTACAGATATATACAATGAAAAGGTAATACAGACACCACACCCCACCCAGAGACCAAAATCCCGAAGAGGGGTAACCAACCACCCCCTACCACCTTTCCACCCTTCCCCAGTCTTATCTCACCACCTGTTGATGCTGCAGATAAGCTGAAGTAGATCAGCCAAGAGGGTTAGTAGTAGGGAAGAAATTAGTAGAATTACTGGGAATTAGCTACCAAGGCAAAGACAAAAGGAGACCATGAAAAGGGAAGCAGCTGCAGCCAGAACAGTCAGAAAATATCTGATATCTAGTGTTTTGGGTACAATTCTTAAAAACACCTTTTTTTTTTCTTTCTCAGTAAAACTCTGGTGAAGTGACACACTGTGTTTACCTCTCTCAGCCAATAGTCTAATTTCTCACTCAAATCCTCCAATTAGTTCAAACCAGCACACCTCTTATGTAGACTTTTTACATAGACTTTTTCAGATATGGTGGACAACCTAAAGAGAAAAAAAAAATGTGCTTGTTTGAAAAATTAAAAATAATATTAATAAAAATGACAATGGAGTGTGGTATTAGGATTGTGTGACCAATTGTGACTGCCCTTTGCAATACTAATACATAATAAAATATGAACACTAGAGAAAGAAAACACCTTAAAGAGCTTTCAAATCTGGTTAACAGCATTTGGAAAAAAAGACATAAAGGCTTAAATATAATTATGGGGGGGAAAAGTATTAAAACAGGGACATGTGTAAGGAATATCTGCAGTGGTGGCAGAGAAGTGATTATGCTAGATTTATTTAGAGGGCATTAAGAGAGACTAGACATTTATCATCAAACACAATAGGTGTCTCTGATTTTGCAGAGACCGCTAAGGTATATTCCAAAAACCAAATATGCTCCAGTGAACAATATCCATAGAACCTAGGATGAAACAATCCAGGTCATTGCTCCTCCAATAATAGAGGAAAAACTTCCTTTAACATTTGAACCTTAAATCTTCTGAATTCCTACAGTCAAGTCTATATATCTTCATGTGCAGAATCTCTAGAAAGAATCATAGACAAAAACAGAATACAAAATTAAGCCAGACATTAATATAATTCCCTAGCAAATTTACAAAAAACAGCAAAAATATACCTTCAAATCACCTTAATTACTTTAATTATAGAACCAACAGAGCCTTAACAATGTTAGAGTTACACTTCTGTGGTGAATCATTTCAAAACACATTCAGAAAACAAATGAACCAGGATTTACAAAATGCATTAAAACTTAAGTCAGATATTGATAAATTCTCTTTCAGTGGAAGAGTAAATGTAAATGCCCAGAGAAAACAGAAAATTCTTCTTGTTTTATAATAATATTTGTAACAGCACTTTCTACTAATGATGAGATATAAAGAAGTTAAATGTATTGTTGCACAGCAACTCAGTTCCAGAACAGGTGGCTGAAAGACAAAACCAAACAGTTCTGAATTTCTGTCCTGACTTCCTTTTTTGCATCACTTCTAGATGTGTTTATGAATGAGAAATTTCATTTATTTAATTACTACTGACACTTTGTAAAGTGTCAGAGAGTATGAATGCGAGTACAAATATGACCTGCTTAACTACCTTAAAAGAGAGAAACAGAAAATACTGCAAGAATCTATGGGGTGTTTTTTGTTGTTGTTTGTTTGTTTTCTTGATTATTTTTGGTTTTGTTGTTTGTTTGTTTACAAATGTGAACCTTGCACTGCGAACTCCTTAGGATAAATGGAGAATGTTTTATAACCCTAAACAAACAACTTCTTAGAAAATTAATTTTAATTATGACAATAAATAGCTTCTATTTTAAAAACCCCAAAACAAATAAGCAAGCAAACAAAAAAGACAAAAAGCAAAACAAAGTAAACCACACCAAAAGAAAAGAAAGCATTAAAAAACCAACCAAACAAGAAAAACTGAAAAACAACAAACAAAAAGTAAATAACAATAACTGACAAACAAAAAACTGCAGAAGAAAAAGAACTGTTGCATTGAAAGACTGCTTCAGCCTTTATTTACACATTTTTATTCTATCTTCTGATGCTCATCCCTAAGAAAATGAATCATTTTTACTCAGAATTGGAAGGGACCTCCAGAGATCATCAAGTCCAACCTCCCTACCAGGGCAGGATTACCTAGGGTAGTCCACACAGGACTGCATCCAGACAGGTTTTTTAAGTCTCCGGAGAAGATGACTTCACAACCTCCTGTTCCAATTCTCTGTAAAGAAAGTTCTCCCTGTGTTGAGATGAAATCTGCTATGTTCCAGTTTGTAGCCATTATTCCTTGTCTTATTGCTGCAGACCACAAAAAAGAGATTGGCCCCAGCCACTTGACACCTAGCCCTGAGATAATTGTACACTTTGATAAGATCTCCTCTAAGTCTTCTCCAGACTAAACAGCCCCAGGTTTCTCAGTGCCTCTTCATAGGAGAGATACTCAACACTTGTGCCTTCATCATGTGCAATTATGGATACTATCATAAGACATCTTAAAGCAGGTATCAATCTTTTTGTCAACTGTGTAATATCCCATGCTGCAATACAACCACTTCAGCTAGGAGGACTGAATTAAGCTCAATAAACTTAGAATCTGTGCCACCCCTGAGGTCTTTCCAAGCAGTCATATTGCAATCAATAAAAAAATCGTCTTTGGTAACAATTATCATTGCAGGCACTGTTAAAGACATCTATAATTGCACTTTAGCCTTTTTAAAACTGAGGATGAATTTGTTTCTTTTTGAGGAAGATACACTTGAAGTAGAAACAGGAGACAGTCATGGTTCAGTGAGGAAAGTGTGCAGTATTGTAATGCAAGTGCAAACTGCACCTGAGCACAGGTTATACAGACTTGTTTTGTGACTACATGGAAAAGCCACCAACTCTTATCCTCCTTCTTATTTTAAAATAAAATGTCGTAGAGATAAAACAAAGGGAAAAAGTATCAAGATCTCTTTAGTAACATCTCCTACTAATGTCTGTCATAAAGCCTATTTTGCAGTGTGCAGCGTTTGCACACGATAGTCTGCAAATAGTGATAACGAAAGATTTGATCTGCTCTGAAGGTGCTCACCAACATGAGCCAATAGTGTGCACACGCGGCTCAGAAGCCAGCTGTGTGCTGGGCTGCATTAAGAGAAGCATTACCAGCAGGGCAAGGGAGGTGATTCTCCCCCTTTACTCTGCTCTCGTAAGACCCCACCTGGAGTACTGTATGAAGTTCTGGAGCCCCCAGCACAGGAAGGACATGGAACTGTTGGAGAGAGTCCAGAGGAGGGCCATGAAGATGATCAGAGGGCTGGAGCAGCTCTGTCATGAGGACAGGCTGAGGAAGTTCTTCATAGTGAGGGTGGTGAGGCACTGGAACAGGTTGCCCAGGGAGTTTGTCTGCTCCCTCCCTGGAGGTGTTCAAGGCCAGGCTGGATGAGGTCTTGAGCGACCTGATCTAGTGGGAGGTGTCCCTACCTATGGCGGAGGGGTTGGAACTGCATGACCTTTAAGGTCTCTTCCAACCTAAACCATTCTATGATTCTATGATGCTGAGCACTCACATGTTGTATGAAGAAATCTCTTTGAGAAGAAATAGGTTGTCTCAAATAAGTCACTCATCTTATCTTCTGTTTATGTAAGAATAGGGTGACAGTTCACTAATTTTGGCTGTTCAATACCCTTCCTTTTTTTTCAATTTTATCAACATTTTCATCCAAAATGGGATTTTTTTCTTTAGAAATATTTCCATAAATTATTCATAAATTCCATGGCTTTAATACAGTACTTTAACAAATACATAGGAATCTGGATAAAGGAAAGATTTTTTTTTTCTTTAGTAGTAGAAAGAAGGCATGATAAATGGGAATGTTTCACTTAAAAAATCAGGGCAAAATTAACAATGGTCATTAGAAATTCTACTTGCTGTGCAAAGAAGAGTTATTTGGCATTCATCTGAATAGTTAGCTTTACACCATGCTTTTAATACAGTTGTATTTAACTTCTTACCAGTACCACGGCATAACATCTGAGCACTAAACACCAAAAGAATATTTGAAAAAACAATTTTCAAAAATATATATTAACTGCTGCATATAAAAACTTGCAGGTTAGATAAATACTGTTTTTTCCAAGTGTCCTGGTAAGGTATAAATCCTGCCCAAATTAGTTCGAACTCCTGTTCTTTCCTCCTCCTGTTGCAAGGTCCAGGAGTTTGAAGGTGAGCAGACAGTGAGGGTTTGGACGAAGAAAGCCCCGTGGCACATATGAAAAAGTAAGGAGTTTGTGCTGTCCCTCAAAATATTAGGGTGGAGCCCTGGGCATAGGATTTTTAATTCATTGGCCAAAACAACGGATAGTGATGCCTATTGGCCAGTTTCACCCGTCGAAATAGTCTATTTAAGGAGGGTGATTTGGAGCCGTTTCTCTCTTTTTCTGCTACCCTTCGTCAGGACGGGACATCTATTTGCACCTCTTTCACAGCGGCCACGCGTCTGCAGTGTGCATTGCAGTTTGCAGCAATACCACAGCAACAAGGCAAACTCTTTCTCTTCCTCTCCTTGGGAACACTGTATGTGTCACATCTGTAGGTGAGGCTAGGATATTCCCCTGTTATTAGGCTCCTTATTTTTTCTAAGTTCTGTTTAAGCTGTTTAAACCGTTTGATTCAGTGTTTATAAATAATCTTTGTGCAACCTCTTAATGACCGAACAGCCAAAGAATCTCAGGGAATTTCCCCTAAAATATTTATTATTAATAATTAAAAAAAATATTCATAATCTCTTATTAATAATCGCAACACCAAGGTAAAAAATAATTTATTTCTTTTTCTAATGCATAGTTTTCATGATGTAATGAATATGCTGTTGTTATGCACTGCAAGCTTCATTTTTCTTAAAATATACTACCCTGTTTCTTCAATAAGGAAGAGAAATGAAACATGACAGTTTTACATGGGCTAACAGTTATATAAATCTGCCATGAAAGGATGTTATGGGACGATACACTAATAGTACAAGAAAACTTATTTTCATTTAAGAGTGCTTACAGATAACTTCCACAGGAAAGAAACACCACTTAAAATCCAGGATGCATGAGGAACAAATGTGTGTTGTGTTACTTTTTTTTTACTTTGTATTTCTTCTTTACTTTCCTTTTTCTTCTTACTTTTAACGGTAAGTCTTTAGAAGGATGAAGCTATCAAAATAAATCTCATCATGTGAAGAATTAACATCAGGGAAATATATCTCCGCAGTCAATCTTACACCTCCAGTGTGAATACTAAATATTTTAAGTGGAAATTAATGAATTTTGCCATATTTCCAAAACTTTCTTTTCCATGGAGTCAGCACTGCAGTTCAGTGTACTGTATTTTCTGCTTCACTGACCCTCTGTGTCCTGTCTTTCGGGTCCTGCTTGAGGCACAGTTTAAATTTTTGATGAGGAGGAGTTAGTGTCTGGATCACAACAGCACTGACTTCAGGATTATGGCAATAGGTAATAAAGGGTGTATGAACCCAGGTGTCTGTATTACACTCTGAAATTAGTAATTCTTATATTGCTGCAAATATTTAGGTGATTTGGAAGCATTCAGGATTTAACTATCATGACTGAAAAGAAAATTCTTTGTATTTTTATGTAGCTCTTTATGTTATGAGAGGACTTGTTATGAATTAGGTGAGAGCAATGATGTTTTAAATCTCTTTAAGTTGCCTTAACCACAAAGAACTGGATGAGGTAGAGAACCATTAATGAAGAGTGAAAAGATAATGTTATTGTGCATCGGATTAAGAAGAGGAAACCAGGGCTTGGGGAATTAGAAGAGAATTTTTTCCTTACAGTGGAGGACTGAGAGAATTTACTTTAAAGGATTCAAGTGGAATAAAAATGGAGAAAGCAGGATGAGAGAATTGACGGAAAGTAGGTAGAAGAAGATTGTCAACAGCTGCAAGTAAAAAAGAAATGGTTTATTTGCACAGTTTTGAAAATATAAGTATGCTATATCTGCCATTTATTTGGTACGGGAGTTAAACAGGAACTGTTCCATCTGCCATGGTCAGGATCTAGGAGACATCTGATACTATCTCTTCAAAAAGTAATGGTGCAAGTAGAGAAAAGAGGTGTAGGAAGTGGACACATACACAGAGATCTTGCCCTGATTCCAGTCATCTAAGGTTGTTTTGTAACTCTTTTCAACTTGGCTTGTTACATCTTTCAGTCATTTGCAAAGACCATCTTTCTCATACTGGTTTCTTATGACAGTTCGGAGAAGCCTGGTAAAATGCTGAGTATTTTTTAATTTCCTAACCTGTCATTTAATAATGATGTTATTACATGTACAAAAAAGCACATGGAAAATATTCAAATAATTAAAATACATTAAATAAATACTTTTTCTTTTCTTAAAGAGAGCCTTTTATTCATAAAAAATAATTCCAGATCATTTTAATTGCAATTTTTCACATAAAGTGCAATTAAAACTATTAGAAACACAGCAAATTATAGAGGAATGATCATATTTTGCTAACTCTACCTTCATGTTATCTGTCTGTCCACTGACTGATGATCAAGCTTTTCTACAGCAAAGAGCACTAAATAATATATTAGACTATGCATTAAAAACTAAACTTGTCTTTTTAGGTAGAGTTGAATGGCATTGCTGATTGTAGGGCAGAAGAACTGGTTTATGTTAAGAAAGAATCTGTGTACAAACAGTAGAGAATACCAGAAACAGAACTGAATCAGTTGGAAAATACATCTAAGATCATGGAGTCCAACTGTCAAAATAACACTACCATGACCCTTAAACCAGAGCCAAAGTGCCAAGTCCACATACTTTTTTAATGCCTTCAGGGACAATGAATCCACCACATTTTTGGGCAGCCTGTTCCAGTGCCTGACCACTATTTTGGCAAATCATTATTTTCCTAATGTCCAATCTAAACCTCCACTGATGCAATTTGAAGCTACTTCCTCTCAGTCTACCACTTGTTACCACAGAGAAAAGACCAATATCCACCTCACTACAACCTTCATTCAGGTAGTTGTAGAAAGCAATGAAGTCTAGCCTCACCTTTCTCTTATCCAGGTTAAACTACCTCAGTTTTCTCAGCTGTTCCTCACCAGATCTGTTTTCCAGAACTTGCATCAGCTTTGTTGCTCTTCTCTCCAGCACCTCAATGTCAATCTTGGAGTGAGGGGCCAAAACAGAACCCAGTATTAGAAGTGCAGCCTCACCAATGTCAAGCACAGGGGCACAATTACTTCCCTAATCCTGCTGGCCCCACACCATTCCTGATACATGCCAGGGTGCTGCTGGCTTTCTTAACCACCTGAACACACTGCTGGTTCATGTTCAGCTGGCTGCCAACCAGCACCCTGAGGTTCTTTTCTAGCATGCAGCTTCCAGGTACTCTGCATAAAACCTACAGTGTTGCCTGCAGTTGGCCTGACCCAAATGTAGGACTCAGCACTTGGCCTTGCTGAACCTCATATGACTGACCTTGGCCCATCAACCCAGCCTCTGCATATATGTATGTAATGACCCCACACGAAAATTGAACCACACTGAACAGTCTCTCAGATTTTCCCAAGATTTCACAAAACTAATTTATCTGTTTGGATGTTTCCATTTCTGTAGAGGAAGGCATCGTTATCTTTTATCTTGTGTTTTTATCTCCAATGACATTCTGAAAAAAAAAAAACCAAAACAAATTCATTCTAACAGCAAAGATGCTGCCTTCACAAAAGCTTCATGGCTATCCAGTATATTTCCACCCCATCACTTCTGGATACAATAGAAAATAAGAAAATAAGTATCTCCTCCTTTTTTCTTCCATCTTCTGCTGCTTGTCACTAAGAAAAGGAATCATTTTTACACACAATCAGAATCACAGAACCTTAGAGGTTGGAAGAAACCTCTAGAGGCATCAAGTGCAACCTCCTGCCAAAGCAGGATCACCTAGGGTAGTTTGCATAGGGATGCACCCAGGGGGTTTATTAAAATCTCTGGGGAAGGAGACTCCACCACCTCTCTGGGTAGCCTGTTCCAGTGTTCTGTCACCCTAACTGTAAAGAAATTTCTACTCATGTTGAGGTGAACCCTTCTATGTTCCGGTTTGTAGCTCTTGCACCTTGTCTTATTGCTGCAGACCACAGAAAGGAGATTGGCCCCATTCACCCCTCAGATAATGATACACATGGATGAGATCTCCTCTCAGTCTTCTCTTCTCCAGACTAAACAACCTCAGGTTTCACAGTCTCTTTTCATAGGGGAGATGGTCAAGCTTTCCAGTCGTGGTTCTCTGCTGGACTCCTTCCAGGAGATCATTGTCTCTCCTAAAAGGGACAGCCCAAAACTGGACAGAGTATTCCAAGTGTGGTCTCACCAGGGCAGAGTACAGGAGGAGAAGAACCTCCCTAGACTTGCTGGACACACTTTTCCTGATGCACCCCAGGATACCGTTTGCTCCATTGGCCACAAGGGCACATTGCTGGCCCATGCAAAACTTGCTGTCCACCAGGACTCTAAGGTCTTTCTCCATGAAGCTGGTTTCTAGCAGGCCAGCCCCCAGCCCATACTGGTACCTGCTGTTATTCCTCCACTGGTGCGGCGTCCTGCACTTCTCTGAGGTTTCCAGCCTGTCCAGATCTCACTGGATGGCAGCACAGCCTGAAGGGTGTCAGCCACCCTTCCCCAGTTTTGTATCATCAGTGAAGTTGCTGAGAGTAGACTGAATGCTCTCATCGAGTTTGTTGCTAAAGATACTGAACAAAACCAGACCCAGTACTAATCCATGGGGAACACCACTACAGGCCTCCAAACTGATTCTGTGCCACTGATGACAACTCTCTGTACTCTGTTGTGGAACCAGTTGTCAATCCACCTCAGAGACCAGCCATCTATGCCACATCTCCTGAGCTGTATCCTCTATGAGGATGTTGTGGGAGACAGTATCAAAAGCCTTTCTGAAGTCAAGGTGTATGATATCCACAGATCTTCCTTCATCTTGGTTTTATAGAAGGCTATCAGGTTACTCAAGCAAGATCTCCCCTTGGTAAATCCATGTTGGCTACTCCTGATAACCCTCTTTTCTTCCATGTGGTTAGAGATGGCCTCCAGAATGATCTACTCCATCATGTTTCCAGAGATGGAGGTGAGGCAGACTGGTCTGTAGTTGCCTGGGTGTTCCTTCTTGCCTTCTTTTTGAAGACTGGAGTGGCATACCTGTAGTGGTTTAAGCAGTTACCTGCCCCCCCACCTTTTTATAAACCCTGGCTAGGACTCAGAAACACTGGAAGTTGATAAATGAAGATTTATATTTACAGCAATGCACAATATACAAGGAAATCTTTACAAGATAATATTTACAAGATATGACAGAAATTTGCAGATATATACAATGAAAAGGTAATATAGAAACACCACACCCCTCCCAGAGACCCAAATCCCCAAGAGGGTAACCAACCACTCCCTACCACCTTTCCCCCCCTTACCCAATCTTATCTCACTACCTGTTGATGCTGAAGATAGGCTGAGGTGGATCAGCCAGGGGAATGGTAGCAAGAAACTAGTTAGTAGAATTACTGAGAATTAGCTACCAAGACAGAGAGACAAAGGAGACCATGCAAAGAGCAGCCACAGCCAGAGTGGTCAGAAACCTTCTGATATCTAATGTTTTGGGTAAAACACTTAAATTTTTTTTTTTCTTTCTCAGTAAAACTCTGGGATGAAGTGACATACCGTGTTTTTCTCTCTCAGCCAATAGTCTAATTTCTCACTCAAATTCTCCAATTAGTTCAAACCAGCACAATACCCAAGTTTCAGACCTCACAGAGCTCAGTCATTCCTCTTAACAGGAAAAAAGATTCCTGATG
This sequence comes from Psilopogon haemacephalus, assembly GCA_013396835.1. NCBI lineage: Eukaryota > Metazoa > Chordata > Aves > Piciformes > Megalaimidae > Psilopogon > Psilopogon haemacephalus. The sequence goes on along the minus strand of VWZI01008687.1, from coordinate 28,839 downwards.
TTTGAACAGGATTTGGCACAGGTGAGTAGGGCTGTTCATTTCTCCTAGATGCTTCTGGAGATTTTGCTGCTTAACCTCTCTGAATTGATTAAACCTGCTTTACTCATAACTGTAAACCAGTGATGAAATTCACTAAAGAAACTAACCTCTTCCAGGATGTGCTTATGGAAAAAATGAAATATTATACAAGTGTGGATATTGTAGTCTCATTTTTATTTTGATGTGATTTGTCATCAGGCAGGATTATTTACTTCTGTCTTTCACGGAGTTGATATGCCTTTTTTCTCCATTGTCATGTGCTATGACAGTAGGATTAATGACAAAGAAGAGAGATCCTTTTTTTATTTCACAGATAACTCCATTGTAACAAACTACATGTAAAACACCAAGTGACTCCTGCAGTGCCACTGGACAGCTAGTCTGTGAGACTGACACCTTTGCCATTCTGGTATAGCACTGAAGATGTAACATTCATTTTAGTTAGTCCCAACTAGTATGATCACATGCATTCAGTATGGATCAGTGTAGACAAATCAAATGACTGCTCTGGGAAGAATAATAGAATGGTTCAGGTTGGAAGATACCTCAAAGATCATCCAGTTCCAACCCTCATCATAGGCAGGGACACCTCCCACTAGATCAGGACACTCAAGACCTTATCCAGCCTGGCCTTGATCACCTCCAGGGAGGGAGCAGCCACAACCACCCTGGGCAACCCATTCCAGTGTCTCATCACCCTCACTGTGAAGAACTTTCTCCTAACATCCCATTTAAATCTCCCCTCTGCCAGTTTGAACCCATTCCCCCTCGTCCTGTCATTACAAGACCTTGTGAATAGTCCCCCCTCAGCCCTCCTGTAGGCCCCCTTTTAGATACTGGAAGGTTACTATAAGGTCTCCTCGAAGCCTTCTCTTCTCCAGGCTGAAAAGCCCCAATTCTCTCAGCCTGTCCTCATGACAGAGCTCATCATCTTCGTGGCCCTCCTCTGAACTCTCTCCAGCAGGTCCATGTCCTTCCTGTGCTGGGGGCTCCAGAACTGCACACAGTACTCCAGGTGGGGTCTGATGAGAGCAGAATAAAGGGGGAGAATCTCCTCCCTTGCCCTGCTGGCCACGCTGCTCTTAATGCAGCCCAGGACACGGCTGGCTTTCTGAGTCGTGTGTGCACACTGCAGGCTCATCTTGAGCTTCTCATCTACCCAGACCCCCAGGTCCTTTTCCTCAAGGCTAGTGAGAGAGCAGCCACTCCCCAGCTACAGTCACCACCTGCATATTTTTACATTGATAATTGTTTTAATGTCCGATGGGAGTCAGGTCAAAGACAAAAAGTACTTTGAAGCTGTGTTTGGCTTTTTCCAACTACTTCCTCAGCCAGTTACATACCATGCCTTTCAAAATTATTTCTCATTAAAATTTCAGGGTAATACCTTCACATATTATATTGGCAGGATGCAAGTTACTGATGCTAAAATTAGCAACCCAATAACTTTGTGGGAAAGCTAGGTTTGCACACTTCTGTATTGATTACATGCATTCCTCTAATTATATGTGCTGTCAATAAAATAAGGCATCAGCTCTCTGTCAATCAGTGGACCAAAATGTAATATCTGTATAACATTTTTTTTCCTATCAAAATGAATAAATTGATTTTGTAAATCCTCACTCTCCTTAACTCTAAAAATAGTATCTAGGTATATTTCTTTCAAAATGAACAAAGTGCATCCAAATGCATTTTTCTATTTCTATTCTATCATTTTTCCCTTTAATTTCCTATTTATGTTCTATGACAAATTACTAAAATAATAAAAACTTGTTTGTTTGAAATGCCTTGCTACATGAGATTTACACGTGGCAGTAATTTCCATTGAGATGGAATTACTAACATATCCTTCTATCCTTCGGCTTTCTGTCACAAGTGTAATACTCCTAATGACCTACTGACTTTGTCCCCTCCAGAAAAGAATTTGAGCAGAAACTTAAAATGTGTAGATGGGCACAACAAGCTGTTTAGAGTGTGGAAATGGTGAGAAATAAACTTGTCAGTCATTCTCACAGATTTCTGCTCAACCGACATACATCTGCATTAATACATGTTTTTTCCTAAGTGTCAGTAATCTATCCAGGGGGAACTGAAGACTGCAAGAAAATGCTAAAAGGTAGTCTGCTGTCAGTGACTGGAAACTGAGTAGTTTATTGCCATATGAACATCAATCCATCTCTTAGTCCATAGTATCTAGGGATTACAAGTGTCACCAATACTTATCAAAATTTGGTGGGGGTTTTTCGTTGTGTTTTGTTTGATTGTTTGTTTGTTTGTTTTTAAATCTATAGCTTTATTCTATCTCTCTCCAAAATAATGATCCTGTTGATTCAAGTATTTCACTGTGATGAAATGGAGCTTGGCAGGCAGGCTACTGGGGAACATACTGTACAGGCAGTAGTGCTTTGATGAGGTCTGCTCCCAAACAGGTTATTACTACATCTGGAAAGAGAGCCAATGAGTGGGACATCCTTTCTTCCCTCCCACATTGTTATGACAGAAAGAGTGTAAAAGAATTAGTAAGATGTCCCCTACAGAAGACTCTTCAATGGGAAAAACATCAAGCTTTCTTGTGTACCTTGCTGCTTCTCTAACTTTTTCCATTGTCTTTTTTCATTTTTAGATGAAGAACTACTGATAGAATCATAGAATCCATTTGATAGAATCATTTGGAAAATATCTCTAAGACCATCAAGTTTAGCTGTCCACTTCAGACCACCACAGTCATTAGGCCACATCCCAAAGTGCCATGCCCACACAATTCTTGGACACCACCAGGGAGAGTGGTCCCACCACCTCTCTGGGCAATGTATTTCAATTCCTGACCAGTCTTTCAGGAAAGAATTTTTTCCTAATATCCACCCTAAATCTCCCATGGCATAATTTCAGGCTATTTCCTCTAATTCTGTCTCCTGACACTAGGAAGAAGTTACCAACTCCCACCTCACTACAGCTTCTTCAGGTAGCTGTGGACAGCAATGATTAAAAGTTAAAACCAAAATAACTCAGAAGATATAATAAACTACATTGATACTCCCTGATGGGAAGTTGCACACCTTTCAGGAGACCCAAAAGACCAGTTCTGATTACTGATGTTATTTATCAAGCCTTTAATCTGGTGGAGAATTTACCTAACACTTCAGTGTCTTGAGAGTGGTAAAGCAAGAGGGTCTAAGACTAAGGAGGGAGGACATCAAAAGTTTAGGAATTCAATATTTGCACATCTTCCTAGTTCTTTTAATTACATATGACTTCAAGGTTTTATTTCAGTTAATTTTGCTTTTGGATTGATCATTTAAACAGATTTATAGAGTGGTAATAAATGTTCATAAACACAGTAAGCAGATCAGTAAATCACTGTTTTAGCAGTATATATTCTCCAATGATTAAATGGGAAAAAGCCAAAACAAAATAAAACCCAACCTAATAGAAAACAAAACAAAACAACAAAACAAAAAGAACACCAGAGATGACAATAAGAAATAAAACTTCTGTACCTTTGGATTTTTAATAACTACAGGTGTAACCATCAAACTGGAAGAATGAAAGTTCTTATGAAAGTTAGATTTCTGTGTGGAACAAGACATATTTAAAACATTTTAATTGCTTCCGGAGACTGCAAAAAAAAAAAAAAAAGTCATACATTCATTCATATGTACTTACTCAGTTTTGTCCAGCTTTAGAAGTTACAATGTAGAGGTATTTGTGTAAATTATGACTCCTTCCATAATCAATAGCAAAACATTAGCACATTAATTTGACCAGCTTCTTAGCATTAAAATGGAACAATTTCAGCTGTTGTCCTGGTATGAGCATGATTATTGCCCAGAGTTGGTTCACTTCCTGAGGTCCCTCTCACCCTTCCATGGTAAGGTCCAGAGGCGGGTTGCAGGGGGGGACACCACATGGTTCTGGAACCAGGAAGTCTTGCGCTGCATGCACAAGTCACGCGCACGAGTCAGGTGATCTGTGCTGCCTCTTAGGGTGTTGGAACCCACCCCTGGGCGCAGGACTTTTGAACCAATTGGCCATTCAGTGGATGCTAAATGCCTATTGGTCAGTTCCATGCTCCCCTAATGAGGTATTTAAGGGGGTGCAATGGCCATTAGTTTTGGTTCTTCTCTCTCCACTGCCGTGAGGAACACACACCTCAGCACCCCATCCAGCACCGGCTATGTGCTCAGCAGCAGCGGCAGCAGCGGCATCACAGCTTATTTTAAAGGTGGCAAGGCAAAACTCTTTCTTTTCCTCTCTATTTGGGACAAGCTTTCTCTTTCTTCGGGACAAATCCTCCTTCTTTCGTCTTTTTCAGGAAGACTCTTTACCTAAGCGTGAGTTTTGTGGGTATTTTTAGGCGCGGTTAGGATTGCTTTTTTATTAGGCTCTCTGTTTTCTAAGTTCTGACTGTTTAAACTGTTTAATTCTGTGTTTTAAGCGACTTCGTGTATTTATTCTTACCAGTCGAACATCCAAAGAACCCAGGGAAACTATTCCGGACCCTCCTGCAATTATTAATAGTAATTAAAATTTAATAATTGCAACAGCTGTTTTACTGTACACTCAGCTAGAGGTCTGGAGTACAGACATCTACAGCTGGCCAAACTGATCCTGCTCTAAGGATATTTCTATACTGAGAAGTAATGCAGCTAGAGGAAGCAACTTTGGCATAATGTCACTTTTCATTTGTGTTTCACCAGACTGTGACTTTTGGTCTTAGGCCAGAAACCAGCTCTGACCTTGTTTTATTTACCAGCAATTAATTTAGAAAACCAGTTAGAGTTTTAGATGGTCATCTTTCAAAAACAGATATCCAAAGCAACAAATACGCAGATTGCAAGATGATTGAGTTAAGAAACAGTTGAGCTAATTGGCATTGTGGTTAAACAGATTTTTTTGCTTGGTCTTTTGCCCAAAAATCTTGAGTTGTCTCAGTTGCGTTACTAGTGGTGGCGTGCAAAACAGAAAACCTTGAGGAGTACATAAAAGAGGCAGCTGTACTCTAAGCACTGCAGAAGAGACAAGGCATTTTACAATTTTGTCATAACCTTTGAAAACAGAGGGTGTTAATCAACTGCTGAATACAAGATGTGATTTTCAAGGAGGCAAGAAGGAAAGTTTACATGGTTAAAAAGTTTAAAAACAGACCAAAATTCCATTTCCTTCAAATTGTCAGCAGCCCCCTCTGTATGTCACTAATGAATTGCTGCCCCTCTGCTAAGGCTGCTTGCTACGGTTATTGCAAGAATCATAAGATAAAGATTCCAGGTTTATTGCAAGCTTGAGTGTAAACATACAAACCCATGCTTGCACTCTAAAGGGCCTAATTTTATCAGAGTGAGATCGATCTGACTGGGTGTACATAACAGGAAACAGAAAGAAGGAATAAAATGAAGTATTTTGGAAGTACTATCTGATAAAGATTCTGTAAGTAACCTCAGCAGGGATTTACAGCCTTCTAGTTAGCATTAAAATTTCTCATCAGGCATGCAATGCATGGCTTTGGGAGCTAGTATTCTTCCAGGTCAATCTCCTGCATCAAACAGATCTGGTCTTATTTTAAGACCATCTTTAAACAACAACAATAAATCAACAAAAGAAAAAAACACCATCATCCCTGCCAATAACCAAGAAACAGCAACAACAGAAAAAAAAACAAACCAAAACAGACAAACAAACAAAACTCAGGAAACCTCATATAGTCTGAAATTCATGAGAATTGGGCTTCTAATACACAAAGAAAGCTATTTCAAAACACAAGGCTACCTTCAGAGATGGTACAAGTACACATATCTGAAGATAGACATCTCTCAAACCAAGAATTTCTAACACTTGTGTGCATATTTGGCAATTAATAATTAATAATGTACATTAGCACCTCACTTGTATTTAAGTATTCATTTTTAAACAAGTCCGTTTCATTTTGATACATAAAATCTTGATGCCATGAGCTCTGTTTGGTTCCTTGAAGCTCTTGGCACCTGCTGGTATCTGATGTGAATGTAGTGCAAAGGGAATGGAAGTGTCAACCATATTAAAATTATGTTAAGCAAGTGGAATTTTTTTTTTTTTGGGGAAAGTTTTGCTGTCATAAAATGGAACATGAATAGTTTTCAGGGTTCATGTGCAACCCTGTTTCTGGTTTAAATTTGTAGCCAGCTGGCATTTCTGAAATTTAGAAATTATTACTTTTTGTGAGCATTTATGAGTCAGGACTAAAAGAATAAAAGATTAAATACTGTTGTGAATAATTTAAGTAGCCAACTCAGTTCAGGTTTCTGGAAGTTTCTTCTTCCATTATAATATTCAAAGCTTTATGGCAAACATTAGTAGAGCCAGCATGTACCAGACTCTGGACTGATCAGAATTTAAATTAAGGCAGCAAAGAACTTATTTGGACTTCTGAAAATAATAGGCCAAATATACTAGAAATGTAAGAAAACTCAGTTCCATTAGAAAAACAGTAGTGGGTGGAATTCTTAATAGTTCTGAACATAATGGTTTAAGGTTATTAAACTAACAATTTAGGAGTGACTCTGTAAATTAAATATAAAAGCAACTATGTTGACATATCATCTATTCCATATTATAAATACCATGGAATGCCAATAACTCCTCTGCTGGGAGGAAAAAACAATCAGCTTAACTGCAGGAGGAAATTGCTGAACTTCCCACACAGATTCATAAATTGCTTGCTTGGTCATTTTCTTTTTTTTTTATCATAGTATAACTATGTAGGAAATTATTCAGAGGGTTCTGTGATGACAATACCACTCTTGTTAATTAACAATTAACAGGATTCTAACAATCAAAGTTAATTCCACTTCATGGCCTGGATTATCAGTCTTCCTAGCATTCATGTGCACAGACATATCATAGCTAGTCACAGAAATTTCAAGAGAACTTTGACCCATTGGCACACACTGTTTTACAAAGCTGAAGAGTACTTTGTGATCTTGAATGATTTCAAGATAATTTTAATTTAAATTATATCTAGGAAATAAAATCGAGGCCAGATGAAAACATTTCCAGGTAAATATTTACATACTTAAGTATTTTGAAATTGTATGTACATCAAACAGAAAACTTGAAACAGTCAAGTGAGTTGAATGATTCGGAATTTAACATTTTTTTATCCAGAAAATTAAGAAAGATTTTGTAGTACAAAATGTATTAAATTAGAAAAAATGAAAGAAATAAAAAAAGAAATAAAACCAACACACAAAAAAAAAAAGAAAAAAGAAAAAAACCCACAAACAAACAAAAAAGACCCAGAAAATACACCAAATAGTAGACTGCACAAATTCTTCAATGAAAGCAATTTCTGTCCCCTACAGAAGTCCCCATAAGAGCTTTCTTAATCAGGGATGTCCTTTGTACAATATTTTTCTTCTCATTGAATGTACCTTTGACTTATTTCTCTGGCTGAGACTTTCAAAGTACATTCCTAAGATCCTGTTATCTTGCTTCACTCTTCTGGAGAAGGAAGAAGACTGGCAAACAACGACTCTTTTTCTTGTCTATAATCTTCATCCCAAAAATACAAGTCCTAGTCCTGCTAACTGACCTTTTATGGGCCCTTCCCTAAAGTCAGCCTAATGGAAAGTTTAGAGCATCCCACTTGCTGTCACTGTTGTGGTTCTTGAACTTCTCTAGAGATTATCTGTTCAGTTTTCATAAATGCAGTGGAATATCAATAAATGACTACAGCTGGTAGCTTTCTATTTCAGTGCCACATTAAATTTGCTCTGTATTGCAATAGAATTCTTATGACTGTATCTATGGCATCCAAATTAATTTAAAATTAATTCATTGTTGTTACTGCATTTACACTACATAAAAAGAGTTAAGAAGTACATGATACTTATAAAAAAGAATTTCCATTAAAACTTAAGTAAAATTGCAGTATTGGAAGCTATTCCTTTTTTTCTGCAGCCTTTGGTTAACAAATCTACATCACTCATATATATGAATATTTGAAACAGAGCCTTGCTGTCTACAAATCCTTAAAAACTATTTGGCTTGTCTTTTTTTCTTTTTTTTTTTTTCTGTGGTTATTGTGGGGGGTTTTTTGCTTTTTTTTTTTTTTTTTTAATCTTTTAAGAGTTGTTTTAAATGACCTTTTCAAGAGTTTCTGGCCATGTCTACAAGACCCATTCTGTTTAAGTTTATAATGTGCACAGACTATCCTGGACTGATACTTGATGTATCAGGCAAACATTGCCAATTAAGAGCAGCTTCTGAACAGGAAAGGATTGTATTACCTCTGCAGTGTGTAATTCCTCAAATATTGTGTATCAGAAGTGAATATCCCACAGAATTATTTTTTAATTTTGCCTTGTTGGGGTATATTTATACTAAATTTTATTAGAAGCTGGGATACCCTTAAGAAGTAGAAGTTTATGCATGTCATCTACAGAGTCCCTGGGAATCAGCCGAGGAATTTCTCCTTCCCGACATCAATCTGATTTTCTGTTTTAACACTTCAGGGATTGTCTGTGGGTTTCCTGAGAGAAATGGGTCACACTTTAAATGGGAAAGCCATGTCATATGTCTAAATACATCATAGATGTTATTCAAGTTTAGCTACAGCTTTCACAGAGTCAAATTTGTACTATTCAGGAGATAAAGAACTAATTGAATGATGCTGTTTCTTCCCTCTTTGCGTAGTCCTCACAGGAAAATCAATTAAAGAAAAAAAAAATCTGAAAAACCTTTTTCCTAAGTTTCTCCAATCTTGAGAATTGATATCGTTAAAAGTTTATCAACTTCAGAACTTAACGGGGGTAATTCTAATCTGATAAACTGTTTTGGTGTTGTAATTGTGTATTGTAGTTTAAATAGCATTACATTTAAAACAATTGCATGGGGAAAATTAACTTTTTGGTTTGGAATTTGAAAAGTACTAATGTTAAATGATAATGTTAAATGTCTTCAATTTTTAGATAGAAAATTACTGAAAATGCATACTTCTCTGTGAATGGCTCTTAGTTTAGGTAAAAATCCAATGTGAAAAGGTTTTCCTAAGAACTATTAAAAGCAGCTAATGCCGTATCATATTTAGGTATTGTCATGCCAAAATAACCTAGAAAAGGGCTGCCTGAATTATGGGCATAAAGTAAGTACTTTCTAATTTCATCTTGATTTCTCAGAAGAGCAATCCCAAAGAGATGGCTGCTCCAGGTGGTATATTGGCTGTGATTCAAAAGTCAAAGTTACAGTATGTTATCCAAGCTACTTTGTTTGCTGTTCTAGTCAACTGATGCCTGAAAACACAAAACGTAGGAAATTATTTGAAGTAATATTCTAAATGACAATAAAGAAATCCTTCATCTCAAGATCACCTGAAACAAGGTGGTAGTTGGTATAGTGATTTTCCCCCATTTTCTTGTCATTTACTCTCTAATACCTTTTAAGGTAAGTATGCAAGCTAAAGTATTGTTACACAGTATAATTTTCAGCAAAGTTTCTTGTAGGAATTTATAACTAATTGGGCAAAAAATGCAGTACCTTCCAGCCAAAATATTGTTCCTCTTCTAGCTTGCAAATTTTGAAATTGAGGAAGAGGGAAAAAACCAATTTAAAATGTTTGACCTTTCTTTACTAGATTATGTCAATGGTTGCCTCCATCTAAAGAGAATTTTAATTTTTCTGGATTTATGTTTTGATGGCTTTCTTGGTTCTAGCATTTTTGTCTCTTTATGTGGCCTTATTCTTGGTCCTAAATTACAACCATTCTACATTGTTAATTTTTTCATGTGTGGAGCAAATAATTAATTTTTTTCTCAGGCAGTGCAACTGACACATATATTTAAGATTTTCTGAAATGGTCACATTCATGTTATGACTCTAGCCTCAAAGAGAAATGAGAGTTAATACATTTCAAGAGCAGGATACACTTTCAGAGTCTACAGCTACTAAAACTAAATTTAAATAAATGAATAAATAAATAAATGCTTTTTACTATCCTTTGTTATGATAAGAAAGCATTGGGTATTGGTTTTGTAATGAGCTTCTTTGCTTCCTTCAGTGTAGCATAGTCAATTACACTCCTGGGTACAGTTAAAACATGCCTTTATTATATGTTTTTATGTCTGGCATAGTGACTTGAAAAAATAAGTAAAATTTGTATGATTTTATTTTCTTTAATATTCCCTGAATATGTAGTAGAAGATGAGAGAATATTAACTTCAGCTGTCTCTTGCTACAGATCAGGATACTGCAATGGCATCACAGTAGACAGAACATCTGAACAAAAGATTACAATCTGCAGAGCTTTGGTGGATGGGTTTGTCTGGTGTCTGGTTTGGTTAGGTTTGATTTTTCTCGTTTTATTCTTTATTTTATGGCTGGATAGGATAAAAATAAAGCAAAACAAACTATTTATTTCTTTGTAGCTTCATTGAAATCTTATACTTCTGTAATTGTTCTTCTCTTTACCAGCCTTTTTATTTTCTGCTTAACCTCCAGTCCTAAAATGTAAACTCACTGGATTCCCATTATAAAAATTAATGTACTGCAATCAGACAATGTTACATATTTAAGACAAGGATGGAGAATTCTTTATACTACAATTTCTAAAATGCTTGAGGAGCTACAACACTGGATAGTACATATATATCACTTTTGCACTGCCTACTGTTATTTCCATACATAGTGTCCTTCAATATCCACTTATCTTCAACAAGACCTCCAGTGGAGATGGCTTCTTAATTCTGTTTTGGATACCCAGTTTGTATGTTAGTTCATTCAACAAAAGAATCTATCAACTATAATTACTGTGTTTTGCCATATCCTACAATAATAATCCACACATTGTAATAGTAGTCAGCGTCTGCCCATAATAAAATGGGGTTTCCAAAGAAAGTTTTTTGTAATTGGAATTTTTTGTCTGGATTACAAGCCATGCTCTAAAATCTAAAGCAAATTGTGCTTCACAATATCACTACTGAAAGATTAACTTGATGAAATACATCTGATTGACTCTGATATTTTATTTTTTTGGGGAAGGCTGGTTTTCGTAGGTTGTTTTTTGGGTTTTGGAGGGGGTTTGTTGTTGTGGTGGTTTGTTTGCTTGGGTTTTGTTTGTTATTTCGATGGGGTTTTTTTACAAATTTCTTCAAGTGTTAAGTATATCAGAGGCTCAAATTCCCAAATGAAACCAGAAAAGACACAAGATTTCATTTGGACTCATTATGTGGAACGTTTTGTACTTCTGGTCTGTCTGATCTGTCAATACCACTTCATATGTTATTCATTGACTTTTAAAGATCTTTTCCCACATCTTTCCAAAGCTACAAAACCCCCCAAACTAAACAACAAACAAGCAAAACCAATGAACTAAGCATTTTTTTAAATAGAATAAATTAATGTTTTCATTATAAAACTGCTATTACATATTTACTAAACCAAAACTGTATTATATGGTCTTTAAGGTATAAATCTTTATATTTTTCAATTATATTAGCTAGGAAATAAACCTTTTTCTGTTTACTAACTGTTTTTGCATTTAATATTAGTCTGCATTCTTTCCACTTTTTTTTCAGTATTAATCTCCAAATTAGTTATCATAATTTATAATTTTAAAGCCATATTTGATTCAGAAAATCTATTTGGAAGACTTAAGTAAACATTAATGAATAACAGTGTATTTTGGAGGACAAAATGTCCATCTCTTTATCGGACAAAGGGGTTTTGATGCCCTTTATCGCATCTCAGAGCTTTAGATTTTTATTATTCTAATTTTCAGCTATAAAAATGACTCTCATATTAGATCTCAGGTGGAAATTACATCATCTGAGATTGCAACCATTCAGCTAGAAATACAGCTAAGGGGTTCAGAACATATAGCTGAAATAGCACCATCAGTCCTCTAATCACCCTCACCATATATCCAGCTGATAGAAGTGAATGGTATTTAAGATAAGAAGAGATACATTCATGGAAATTATGTTCATCAGTATCTATTAAATATGATCTAGATGGAATCAACTGAGAAAGCTGATGGGCAACTTTTTTCCCTATTTGATTCTCTTCCTTCTCTGAGATCCATGTTTTCAGCAGTCCCAGATCAATTCGATCTGCCACATATTGTCTCTTAGAGTTTCTTATTGCTGAGATTGGAGATAGGAGACAAGAGAGGAAATAAAAGTAAATATCTAAAATTCACTTCTTTGACTTCATTTTAAAGCATATATCTGGTTTGAATTGATTCTTATGAGAAGTATAATTTGCTTACATCTTGTCTTTAAAATTGTCTGCATATATAAATATACAGAGAAAAAAATTAAGTAGAAACCTACTTCAAGTCTCACAGTGCTAAAATCTGCAGTAACTTTTTGTTTGTTTTTTTGTAAAGAAAAACTGCATACTGGGCTTATTGTTATTTATTTAAGAGGGCATTCTGGTGGATTGCTATGTCCTATACCTCACTTATTAATACTCCTCTTAAAACAGGAACAAGTGTATTATTTTATGGAAGACTTGCCAATTACATTAAAATAAATAAATAAAGGCATAAATTTTAAAATTAATGAATTGTAATGTGGCATATCCTTTTGTATATTTTTTCCAGAATTACTTATATCCTACCTCCATTCCTGTCAAATTAATATCATCAGAAATGATGCATCTTAAAGGCAATAAAAGGAAATCAGAAACTTAACT
>VWZI01008687.1:5309-16110 GCA_013396835.1 Psilopogon haemacephalus | reverse complement strand
AAAGGGATTATTCTTAATAAAAAATAAATTTAAAAACAAGTGCTGCTTGAAACAACATAACAATTATCATTTGTTCACATATATATTTTTAAATTTTAACTATTTTGGAGGAAAATCACATGAAAAACAGTAAAACTTGCACAGTTTTCTTAATAAATTGGTATAGAATTTAAAATAGCTTTGCATTTGTTGGCATTTGTTTCACAGGTAGAATTTTTCTGAAACAAGAGGAAATTAAAATCTAATTTATTTTGCAAATCTAAGACTTAATGCTTCTAAGCTTGTTATTTTAAATTGTTCCACACCATTACAACCTACTGGTCTAAAAGGTGACTTGATAGTCTGAATACTGATTTCTGACTAGAAACTCTTGTCTCTGCAGCTCAAGTGATACAGCTTTTTCTTTTTATAGAATCATAGAATGTCAGGGGCTGGAAGGGACCTCGAAAGATCATCTTGTCCAGAGCTGGATCACCTAGAGCAGATCACACTGGAACACATCCAGACAGTTCTTGAATATCTCCAGAGAGGGAGACTTCTCAGCCTCCCTGGGCAGCAGGTTCCAGTGTTCTGTCACCATCACAGTGAAAAATTTTTCTTCATGTTTCCATGGTGCTTCCTATGCCTCAGCTTCCACCCATTGCCATTGTCCTGTCACTGGGCATCACCAAGAAGAGTCTAGCTCATCCTCCTGGCACTCACCCCTTACATATTTATAAATATTAATCAGGTCACCCCTTAGTTGTCTCCTTTCCAAGCTAAAAAGCCCCAGCTCCCTCAGTCTCTCCTCATAAGGAAGATGTTAAACTTCCTCTTTCTTGCTCTAACTGTCTCTGATTTCAAGTGTCCCTACGTCAAACAAAATCTTACCATAACTTAGTTTTAACTTTCACATTAATTCCTTCTGACACACATTAACACAGAAGAATTTCAAGTGCAAAGTAGGAGAGGAACAACACTTTCCCATTTTATGGTTTACATCGTGGCAACATGCTCTACATCGTGGCAATAGTTTCTTGATGGACTAATTAACCGGCTCCATTTTGGAAAAGAAAATCCATTCCTTTCCTAACAAACCATACATATTGATTAAGGCTGAAGATTCATAAACAATTGACTAGGCTAAATGTGTTTGTATTCTTTATTTCTCATATAAATTATGATTATTGCCTTATCTGATTTTGTGTTTTCCATTCAATTACTTAAAGATTTGTGCCCCCTTTTCAATGTGAATCTGGAACAAATATGTTCTCATTATTAGCAGCCCGAACGCAAGCTAAATGACTGTTCAACACACTTTGTACCTACCGAGTGATCTCCACCTGTCAATTTGTGTTTCATTTGCATTTTTGTCGTACTGGATTTAGAATCCCAAAATATGATTGGGTTGCATGTTTTATTGACAAATATTATTATAATTTATAAACCGAATAAATTACTAATAGCTTGGGTCACCTTATGGGTGTAATATATTTCAGCGTGCTTGTCTGGTTTTCACTTCTTTTCTTGCCTGGGCTGAGAGCTGTGTATGTTTTATAGCTTACATATTTATTTCAGTTAACTATATATTTCGAACTATATCCTATTCTTTATCTTTTAAACTTGGAAATTGTTACTGTTCTGTCATTGGAGGTGGTTCTATCTTTTGAAAGACAACTTTACTGATATTCTTCAATATCCTACTGNTGAAATAGTGAAACTTTATTTTAACCAAGTTTTGCTGTTTGTAAGAGACAGATTCATGAACTAGAAGAATCTTAAATTGCTAACATAGCTGTGTAAATCTCTTTTAAAAGTTCTTTTACAAATGAAAGCATTAATCTCTCACAACAGAAAGAGAGATGAAAAAATACCTTTCATAGATGTCCTTTTAGGAGACAAGGACTAGACCTCAGTAAATCTCTGAGACCTGCAATGATTCAAGAATCTGACTAAGATACTTGTTAGGCTTCCCAGTATACAGCAGAATTAATTGTGTACAGCTTTCAATCCAAGTACTTTAGTCTTGTGTCTGGAAACACATATTCATAATTATAAATACAGTTTTATTTTTCTTATGTATTAACTGAAGCAAAAAAAATACAAAAACTGTCATGATCAAGCAATGCCTCAAAACCACATGAGAATTTCATGAACCACTAGAGCAGATCTGGCCATTAATTTCTTTGTATAATTTCTAACACAATGACAATAAATGCGGTTTGTAAGAGCAGCAAAGAGACTTCGTGTAAAAAATTGATTGCCTCAGGAGTCTCGGTATGCTGAGTGACACTACACATTATTCTATTTTTACTTCTAACTGTATTTCAACAAGCAGTGACTTGGGACCTCTTTTCTGTGATTGCTCTGCTAGATTATTCTCCCAGCTGAAGGGAATGTTAGAAATGTTGAATGTAAAGCAAATGTTGAATAGTCCAATACTTTCTCAGAATGACAATATTTAATCTCAGTTCTCGTCCAGTTCACAAACTTATATGATTAAATCTTAGCAGTTTCAATATAGGCAACATTTGGGTCTGTTTTTAGTGTGTCTTAATGAGACATAAACACACCCATGTTCTAACTTTGTGAAAGAACACTGTCCATTTTCTGCTTACAGTTTTAGAATCTCACTAGTAAGAGACCATCTGTTTTAGGCTGACATGGATGCAGAATTTAAGGTTAAGATGCAGATTTTTTTCATGACCTTTATCCAGGCTGTGCTGTTTCATCTACTTATTTCAGTTTCATGGTTTGGGATATTTTTGTTGAAGCCAATGAAACTTGTTCCCTTAAACTGGCTTCTTTGTTGCATCCATGTCCATAAAGTATTCATAATTTATTCACCAGGGCATTTATATCTTAAATCAGCAAACACGAAAGCTGGACTTGTTGTCCTATTTGTTTATGTTCTGGGACAATGAGTTAACCATTACTTTGTAAGATTTGGTTCTGATTATTACTGCATCCTGGCAAATCCCACATCTGTGATGTTCATTTGATTACTTGGCTGTACAAGTGTTGCTCTGTAACAAAGGGACAACCATTTCTTTCTGTATATTAGTGTTCATTCCCATCTGTGAATATTTTACATACTCATGATTTGAATAGTAAGATACAAATTCGTTCAAGCTTTGCCAAAGGCTATTTTTAGCTTTCCTCCACTCTAAGTTTTCTACTAGGTGTATGTGACTGGAATATTATAAGTACATGATAATTTATGTTGCAAACAGCAAATGTGACTTAGGAAAGAAGTTCCTGTTATCACCTTAGCAGAAATAGAATCTACAATCTTACAAATTTTAACACAAGAACAACAGAAGGCATAATAAGAATATGTTTGCCATTAAAATGTAGGAGAAAATAATTGCTTTTGAAGAGATATTTTTCTTTCTCTGAGATATAGCAAATGAAATACATCCTTCATCATTAATAAAATAACAACAAACTCAGGCCAGACAAATAATTTTTTGAACTATGTCTAATAATTAAATTTTCTTATTATAAATGAGTTACATAGATATTTTTTAAAATCTACTTGGACACCTAAGATCGTTCTTGGACTTCTGTTGAGGAAGTCCAAGAGAACTCAGACTACGAGGGCTAGTATTGCTCCACATTTAACATCTGCTGAACTACCTAGTGTCTTCCTTGCAGCCCAGACACCTTAAGCTTAGGCATTCTGGGCCTATGTCTAGGCAGCTAGGATGACAACATGTCTTCAGTACTGAAGACAGCCGGCACAGAAGATTATATAATAACTAAGAGAATTGTTTCTTTTGGAAAAGACTGTTAAGGTCATGGAATCCAGCCATTGTCTAACTCTACCAAGTCTGATGTTAAGTCATATTCCTCAGCACCACATCTCTGTGTCTTTTAACTACCTCTAGGGACAAGGATTTAACTACCTCTCTGGGGAGCCTATTGAAGTGACTGACAATCCTTTCAGTAAAGAAGTTTCTTCTAATATCCAGCCTAAACCTATCCTGGTGCAACTTGAGGACATTTCCTCTTATCCTGTCACTTGTTCCTAGGGAGAAGAGACTCACACCTATACTGCTACAACCTCCTTTCAAGTAGTTGCAGAGAGCAAGAAGGTCTCCCCTCAGGCTCCTTTTCTCTGGGATAAAAATATGTGAACATTCAGAAAAATTCTGAGCCAGAAGACCCAATACAAAGAAATTGTCTGTGAGACCAGAGATCAGGTTAGGAAAGCTGAAGCACAGCTGGAATTGAATCTGGCTAGGGACATTAAGGGGAACAAGAACTTCTTCAGATGTATCAGTGAGAAAAGGAGGACTAGGCAGAACATGGGACCACTTAAGAAGGGAAATGGAGAGCTGGCAACAGGGGACATGGATAAGGTTGAGGTCGTCAATGACTTCTTTGCCTCAGCCTTCAGCAGCAAGTGCTCCAGCCACAATGTCCAAATTCCAGAGGACAAAAGTAAGGACTGGGGAAGTGAAGACCTGCCCACTGTAATTGAAGATCATGTTTCTGAGCACCTAAAGAACCTGAATGTGCACAAGTCTATGGGGCCTGATGAGATCCACTCATGGGTACTGAGGGAACTGGCAGATGAAGTTGCCAAACCGTTGTCCATTGTATTTGAAAGGTCATGGCAGACTGGTGAAGTTCCTGCTGACTCGAAAAGGGCAAATATAACACCTATCTTCAAGAAGGGAAAAAGGACGACCCTGGGAACTACAGACCAGTCAGTCTCACCTCTGTGACTGGCAAGATCATGGAGCAGATCCTTCAGAAGACTCTGCTAATGCAGATGGAGAACTAAGCAGAAGTGTCTGATGGTAACCAGCATGGCTTCACCAAGGGCAAATCATGCCTGACAAATTTGGTGTCTTTCTATGATGAAGTCACAGCAGCAGTGGACAAGGGAAGGGCAACTGATGTCATCTACCTGGACCTGAGTAAGGCCTTTGACTCTGTCCCAAATGACATCCTGGTCACCAAACTGGAAAAACAGAGACTTGATGGGTGGACAACTCGCTGGGATTCTCCCCTTTGCTCAGCTCTCATCACACCCCACCTGGACTACTGTGTGCAGTTCTGGAGCCCCAAGCACAAGAAGGACATGAAACTGTTGGAGCGAGTCCAGAGGAGGGCTACAAAGATGCTCAGAGGGCTGGAGCACATCTGCTATGAGGACAGGCTGAGAGAGTTGGGGCTTTTCAGCCTGGAGAAGAGAAGGCTTTCAGGAGACCTTATAGCAGCCTTCCAGAACCTGAAAGGGGCCTATGGGAAGGCTGGAGAGGGACTATTCACAAGGTCCTGTAGTAACATGACAAGGGGTAATGGGTTTAAAATGGCAAAGANCACCAAACTGGAAAAACAGAGACTTGATGGGTGGACAACTCGCTGGGATTCTCCCCTTTGCTCAGCTCTCATCACACCCCACCTGGACTACTGTGTGCAGTTCTGGAGCCCCAAGCACAAGAAGGACATGAAACTGTTGGAGCGAGTCCAGAGGAGGGCTACAAAGATGCTCAGAGGGCTGGAGCACATCTGCTATGAGGACAGGCTGAGAGAGTTGGGGCTTTTCAGCCTGGAGAAGAGAAGGCTTTCAGGAGACCTTATAGCAGCCTTCCAGAACCTGAAAGGGGCCTATGGGAAGGCTGGAGAGGGACTATTCACAAGGTCCTGTAGTAACATGACAAGGGGTAATGGGTTTAAAATGGCAAAGAGGAGATTTAGACTAGATGTTAGGAGGAAGTTCTTCACAGTGAGGGTGGTGAGACACTGGAACGGGTTGCCCAGGGAGGTTGTGGTTGCTCCTTCCCTGGAGGTGTTCAATGCCAGGTTGAGCGACTTGCTGTAGTGGGAGGTGTCCCTGCCTATGGTGGGGGTTGGAACTGGATGATCTTTGAGGTCCCTTCCAACATAAACCTTTCTATAATTCTAATATGAGGATGTAAAAATTGTGCACTACCATGTGCCTGCAATTTCCCTCATAGATCACCTACCATAAGAGGAAAAAGTCTTCAGGTCTCCTTTATTCTTTTCCCCCTCTTACTTTGTTTTACAGTAGGGAAAAACAACTTTAGCCGAATTTACACCC
Organism: Psilopogon haemacephalus; assembly: GCA_013396835.1. Classification (NCBI taxonomy): domain Eukaryota; kingdom Metazoa; phylum Chordata; class Aves; order Piciformes; family Megalaimidae; genus Psilopogon; species Psilopogon haemacephalus. Next base: position 10,055 of record VWZI01008687.1, on the reverse strand, counting down.
CTCTCATTTCAGTGCTTCTTTTTAAAATCCACAGCAGAGGTTTTGCATACACAGTTCAGTAATTTTCAGCTATTGGGAGTATGAAAACAAGGCAGTTCCATACCCTGCTGCTGATTTATACAGGCAAGAACTATACATTCCCTCAACAAGGATTAAAGGGTGTGCAAACCTCTTTGATGGGTAAGTTCAAAAGAAAAATAAAGTTAATATATCTTCTTTACCGGATACACTACTATGGTTACTCAGGCTAAATGGTTTAAACGTTCTGATTTGTCAGAAGCTTTAAATTTGAAAGGAAGCTACGTTCAGCGACATTATGAGAATTTAACTAGGTTTTATATATAGCATTTTCCAACATGTTAGGTATCTGTGAACTAATGAATCATCTCTGGTGCTATATGACTAATTAGCAGCCAGCAGGGGGGAGGATTTTGCAAATAGGGAAGGTCCTTGTGTCATTTCTGAAGCAAATACTAAAGCTTATAAATCTTTTAGATATATTTAGGTAAAATTGAAGTATGCATAGTGTTTATTAGAGGTTTTCCTGTTTCTTAAAGGTTTGGTTTTTTTGGTTTGTTTTTGTTTTGTTTCTAGGTCTATGTCCTATAAACATTCTCTGAAAACTCATCTGATTAATTTTTTTATTATTTAGTATAATGTTAGCAATCCATCTAAGCAACAGCAAAATGAGTATGCAAGGGTTTTGGAAGACATTAAAACGTCTGTCTCTACCTTGTCTAGTTTACAAATTAATAGGATTTTCAGTATTCCTGGGACATAGCAATTTTGACAGTTCTTTATACAATAAATCATGAATCCTGTCTCCAAAGCACAGTCCTTGTGATTTAATTTCATTGTGGAGATTCTCCTCAGAATTAAAGAGTTACGTAACACTTTCCCCAAACAAGGGACTGTCGGGCAACTTCTTTACTATGGCCATTGCCTCATAAATCCTGCACCACAGTCATTGCATCACAGTTCTGTAGCCTCTAAAGAGACAGGGATCTGCTGGTCCAGTGATCTGCAAGTCCAGTGGAGAGCTACAAGAATGACTGGGGAACTTCAGCATCTCCCCTATGGAGAGAGAGTGAGAAAGCTGGGGCTGTTTAGTCTGGAGAAAAGAAGACTGAGAGGAGATCTCATTAATGTGTATCTGAGGAGTGGGTGTCAAATGAATGGGGCCAATCTCTTTTTGGTGGTCAGCAGCAATAAGACAAGGAACAACAGCTACAAAGAGGAACATGGAAGGTTTCGCATAAATATGAGGAGAAACTTATTTACATGAGGGTGACAGAGCACTGGAACAAGCTGCCCAGAGAGATTGTGGAGTCAGCTTCTCTGGAGACTTTCAAAACCTACCTGGATGCATTCCTGTGCAGACTACCCTGGATGATCCTGCTTTGGCAGGGAAGTTGGACTTGATTACCTTAGCAAGGCCTTTGACATCATCTCCCATGATATTCTAGTGAGCAAACTCAGGAAGTATGGGATGAAAGAGCAGACAGTGAGGTGGATTAGGAACTGGTTATAAGATAGAGTTCAAAGTGTGGTGATCAATGGTTCCAGGAATATTTGGAGAGCAGTAACTAATGGAGTCCCCTAGGGATCAGTGCTGGGTCTAGTGCTGTTCAACATCTTCGTCAGTGACATTGATGGGGGAACAGACAGACAGACACAGTTTGCTCAGCAAGTTTGCTGATCACACCAAAGTGGGAGGCTTGGCTGATACACCTGAAGGCTGTGTGGCCATCCAGCAAGACTTGGACAGACTGGAGAGCTGGGCACAGAGTAACCTAATGAGGTTCAGCAAGGACAGAAGCAGAATCCTGCATCTGGGGACAAGTAACAAATTATACCAGTAGAGTTTGGGAGGTGATCTGCTGAAGAGAAGCCCTGGGGAGAGGGACCTGGGAGTCCTGGTGGACAACAAGCTATCCATGGGACAGCAATGTGCCCTTGTGGCCAAGAGGGCCAATGGGATCCTGGGGTGTATCAAGAAGAGTGTGTCCACCACATCAAGGGAGGTTCTCCTCCCCCTCTACTCTGTCCTGGTCAGACCCCATCTTGCATACTGCCTTCAGTTTTGGGTTCCCCAGTTTAAATGGGACTGGGATCTGCTGGAGAGAGACTAGTGGAGCGCTACAAGGGTGATTAGGGGATTGGAGCACTGCCTTATGAAGAGAGGCTGAGGGACCTGGGGCTTTTTGTCTGGAGAAGAGAAGACTGAGAGGATTTAATAAATGTTTATAAGTATCTGAGGGCTGGGGGTCAAGAGTTGGGGGGACAGGCTCTTCTCACTTGCTCCTTGTGATAGGACAAGGAGCAATGGGTATAAGTTGCAACACAGGAGGTTCTACTTCAACACAAGGGAGAACTTTACTGTAAGGTTCACAGAACACCAGAACGGGCTCCCCAGAGAGGCTATAGAGTCTCCATCTGTGGAGACTCAAGGCTCATCTGGTTGTGTTCCTCTGTGATCTGAGCTAGATTGTATGGTCCTGCTCTGGCAAGCAGGGGTCCCTTCCAAATCCTAACATTCTGTGATCCTGTGATTTCTGAAGGTCACTTCCAACCCCTAAAGTTCTACGTACTACAGTAGCACAGCACTCTGTAGATGGCCTTTGAACAATCCTTGAACAGAACCATTATCAACTTTCCATGAACCACAGGTGCACTTGTCTTCCTCCTTACCTCTGGCTTTACCTCCTGGATGGACTTTGGACCCATGCTGTTCTCCAGTTCTACGTCTGCTTCTCTCTTCTTTTGGCCCTGACAAAACTCCCTGTATGGACCCTGGACTTGATTTGCCACCTTGCCTTATATGGGACTTTTGATGAATCCTATTGCTTGCACCTAACTCTGCCTACAGTGTTCAAATCTTGCAGAACCTTATCTTGTGGGTGAAGGCCATAGACTTCTCCAGAAGCAGACAGTTTTTGCAGTTCCCTATCCAGGAAAAAAAAAAGAAAANNCCCTACCAGGAAAAAAAAAAAAAAAAAAAAAAAAAAAAAAAAAAAAAAAAAAAAAAAAAACCACCAAAAAAAAAAAACCACCAAACCAACAGTGTGGATTGATGCTTGTGTGCCACAATTTGAAAACCACTGTGTTATATTACTTCCGTTAAGTAGCCTAAACTATGGGGTAGCAATCCTCTTGTAGATCAGGATATATTTATGTTAAAGGCATATTTACTAATAATTAGAAACATAAATCTTTCAAATTATTAATTTCTGGCTGGTCATCCTAATGCAAGAAATGTCTGAGAGACATAAGCACCCTCAGGACACTGTGTATTTCACAGGTACTTCAACAAAGGGTAGACTTCACTCTGCAGAACTGTGAGCTGACAGGGAGTCCATACACCATCTCTGAGATAGTCATCTCCAGGTGCTGCAGATGAACCTCAACATCTGTGCACATTAACTCAGCTTGTGGGAAAATCAGTAGGAAGCTCCTCTCTGGGTTAAGTTCAACACCACAATTACAAGTGCATCTTCTTCCCCAGGTGGATAGGCCACATATGGCAGTAAGAGAGGACATATATTGGGTTCAAATTGGCGGAGGGGAGATTTAAACGGGATGTTAGGAAGAAATTCTTCACAGTGAGGGTGGTGAGGCACTGGAACAGGTTGCCCAGGGAGGTTGTGTCTGCTCCCTCCCTGGATGTGTTCAAGGCCAGGCTGGATGAGGTCTTGAGCAACCTGATCTAGTGGGAGGTGTCCCTGCCTGTGGCGGGGGGTTGGAACTGGATGATCATTGAGGTCTCTTCCAACCTAGACCATTCTATGATTTTATATCCTACTTTGTAGATTTGAATGACTTGCCATTGTTACGATTTATTTTACAGAAACATAAAAGGAAAAAAGAGGCAGACGAGATCAATAAAAACTACTGATATTTCAGAGGTACATAAGCTGCTATGCTTATGAAATAATTTTCAGCAGCATATTTTCAAAATATTACTCTTCATTGCTTCCTATATGTAATGTTTACCTTTTGTGGAAACAACAGATATACAATCCTGTAATAGTTAGTAGAATTAGTAAACTATTGCCATTTCAGTACCTAGACTCAAAGCTCTTGAATACTTTTTATAAACATCTGAGACATTTCTGTTGCCTTTACTATTATATTGGTCAAGTAACACCCAGAGAGGAGAATGAGTTGGCAGTTTCATTGGAGCCTTTCTTTCAATGAATGCAATCACCCAATAAAAATTAAAGAAAGCTTTGATTTGCTGTAGATCATCTCTGGGATGAATGCTGTTCCTAGGCCACTGGAACTCCATCTGTGGTCATGGATAGCTCCTTCATCATGTCTAAATTCTAACTGAAATCAAAACGCCTGAGAGATATAAAAATTAGCTTGTCCAGTAAAAAAGATGGGTAGGAATGTCTAAAGTTCTTCAGGTTCCTCACAGTCCTTTTGTTTTCTTCTAAAAAATTCAACTCCTGAGTCATTATTGGTAGATGAGAAGCTGGACATGAGCCAGCAACATGCACTTGCCGGCCACAAGGCAAGTCATATCCTGGCCTGCATCAACAGAAGTGTGGCCAGGAGTTTGAGAGAGATGATTCTAACACTCTATTCCACATTGGTGAGATCTCACCTGCAATGATGTGTCCAGCTTTAGGGCCCTGTCCCGGTATGGGGTGACACATACCCTAGAATTGGTCCAACCTCTGGGCTCTCTCCTCCCCCTACCGTCCAAGGTCCGGTAGGAGTTGAGGGGGCGGGGGCACCCCA
>VWZI01008684.1:0-16364 GCA_013396835.1 Psilopogon haemacephalus | reverse complement strand
CCTAGACCATTCTATGATTCTATGATTCTATGATTCTATGATTTTCTTTCTGTTTAGAAGTATTGTTGATTTCTCACAAAGAAAAGGGGTTGTTGGCATTTCAGGTGGGCTCTTTGATTTCAAGAATTTTCTTTAATTTCATTCTTCAGAAGAAGTGTATCCATGATATTTGAATGCGCAATGATTGTAGCTGACTCCTATTGTATAATGGTGTTTTATCACTGCTGTGCGTTTGCAGAGAGCAAAAGCCATCTTTCAGTCTGAACCTGGATGGAAGGTGGGGGTCTGTCTCTTTTCACTTTAATGTCTACATTTGAGCTAGACACCATAGGCTTCCTTTAAAGTCATCAAAAAACCAGAGGCCATTCTAGACTGTAGTGTTGATATCTGTAGTAGGGTAAGGTGAGTTGCACTCCAGAAATTATATATTTCCTTTTTTCAAAAGGAAAATCTGTACAGCAGCTCAGACATAAAACTTACATTCAGTCAGATAAATCTCACTCACAGCGTCCTGTGTCTATGCTGCATAATGCTCACACAGAAATGATTTATAACTGAGAAAAAGCTTTTTGTTCTTCAGGAGTCATGATATCATGAGACAAAGAGTAAATCCAGGCAGAGGCACATGCTTCTTGGGATGTTCTGCACTAAAAGTGCAAATCTTTACAGTATTAAGAAGAAATAGAGGAGGTACATTAGTTTTATCTTCAATTCTTTTTGTAGAATTCCATTGCATCCTTTCAAAAGTCTCACCTGAACATCTTACTCAAGTGAAAGCAAATTCCACTTTACTTTATCCAGCTGTGAAACCTGCCTCGATCTTTCCATCCTAAGAGTACATTACCAACAGAGCCAAACTCAATAATATATTGCATGAATCCAGACAACACATATATCTTTGATTAAAAAAAAAAAAAAAAAAGTGTAATGGCACTGCAGGAGCTCTTTACCTGGATATAGAAAACACCATTTGTTTTCTTCTTGTAACCTGTTTTTCCTAACCTGAAGGTTTCCTAGGAAAAATGGATTATGTTTCCTAACAGATACTCACTTTAAACATATGGAGAGCTTCCTATCACCAGAACAACTGCTACAAAAGTACTTCACTGCTACAAATATCTGCTTCTGGGAAAACAGTGGCTTGATACAGCCTGCAGGCATTCCTTAGAGGCTGGAACTGTGCAGGGTGTATCATGAAGAAGAGCAGAAGATGTTATGTATCTGGAATTTTGGCAAGGTGTAGAGAAAGTGTTTGCAGTCTGGATCCAGACTGGTCCTATCTAAAATTTACATGTAGCAATGTGATTGCATGACCTAGCTAATGGAGTCAGTGCTGAACGGTCTACTATAGTAGCTGAGTAGGCTCTTGAAATTTGTTGCTAGAGAGGTGCCAGGAATACAATTTAGTAGGCCATTTTTTCACTTAAGTTGCTATCAAATCTTCAGTCCAGTTCTTCTGTAGGATAATGTGGAAGAAATGTTAAGACTATAATACCTTTAAATTAGTGCTTTTTCTCTTGAAGAGCTGTGCTGATTTGAGGCTAATTGGAATATTGAAATGAGAGAAATTAAATCATTGGCTGTGAAAATAAAATAATAGTGATGTCTGTATTACCCATTGAATTGCTAAGAGACATGAAACCACAACAACAGTTTTTATTCTGTGGATTGCTGCTCACTGGTTAACTGTCCCTGCCTGAATCTGTGTAACCTGATCTAAGCATTCCTCTTCTAATCCATTGTCGACTTTGGCATCTCACCCCTTGCTTTCTGTGCAAAGATAAATCACATAAGCTTTCTGAGATAAGGGAGGAGTGTGAAGAAAGGGGTTAGTTGGGAGCCCTCCTGGTCAGTCTTGCTGATCAGGAGGGGTTTTTGAATTTCTCTATCACTTCTAACTTGTATATAATTGTAAATATGTGTATATATTGTGTGTTTATGCTTGTAAATATGTACAGTGCTGTAAATAAAGCTTCATCCTAACTTCCAGCCAACTGAGTTAGTCTGGTGATTCAAAGTGCAGAGAGAGAAACTCCCAAACCACCACAAAGTCCCTAGTATGGAAGTGCCCCTGCTGCCATGTAAACTAATGGCAGAACTATAGATCAAAGAATCATAGAATCAGTCAGGGTTGAAAGGGACCACAAAGATCATCTAGTACCAACCCCCCTGCCATGGGCAGGGACACCCTACCCTAGATTAGGCTGCCCACAGCTTCATCCAGCCTTGCCTTAACACCTCCAGGGAAGTGGCCCCAACCATCTCCCTGGGCAACCCATTCCAAGCCCTCTCATGGTGAAAAACTTCCTCCTCACATCCAATCTGAATCTCCCTACCTCCAGCTTTGCTCCACTGCCCCTAGTCCTGTCACTATCTGATACCCTACGAAGTCCCTCCCCTGCTTTTCTGTAGAACCCCTTCAGATACTGTAAGGCCACAATAAGGTCATATCGGAGCCTACTCTTCTCCAAACTGAATAGCGCCAACTCTTTCAGACTGTCCTCATAGGAGAGGTGCTCCAGCCCTCTGATCTTCCTCGTGGCCCTTCTCTGGACAAGCTCCAGCATGTCCACATCCCTCTTGTAATAGGGGCTCCAGAACTGGACACGGTACTCCAGGTGGGGTCTCACCAGGGTAGAGTAGAGGGGGAGAATCACATCCTTCGATCTGCTGGCCACACTTCTCCTGCTGCAGCCCAGGATCTGGTTGGCTTTCTGGGCTGCAAGTGCACACTGCTAGCTCATGTTGAGCTTCTCGTCCACCAGCACCTAGCACCTCCAAGTCTTTCTACTCAGGGTTGTTCTCCAGCTAGTCACTGCCCAGCCTGTATTTGTGCTTGGGATTGCCCTGACCCAGATGTAGGACTTGGTCTTGTTAAACCTCATGAGGCTGGCTTGTGCCCACCTCTGCAGCCTGTCCAGGTCCCTCTGGATGGCATCCCTGCCCCACCACACAGCTTGGCATTGACAGCAAACTTGTGGTGGGTGTACTTGATGCCTCTGTCCATGTCACCAACAAAGATGTTGAACAAGACAGGACCCAGGACTGATCCCTGAAGGACTCTGCTTGTCACTGGCCTCCACTTGGACATGGACCCATCGACAGCCACAATCTGGGTGCAGCCACCAAGCCAGTTCTTTATCCATCTGGTGGTCCACCCATCAAACCCATGTTTCACCAGCTTGGAGACCAGGATGTGGTGCGGGACAGTGTCAAAGGCTTTGCTCAGGTCCAGATAAATGACATCAGTTGCTCGCTCCTCATTTATTGATGTTGTGACCTGTTCATAGAAGGCCACCAGGTTTGTCAGGCAGGATTTGCCCTTGGTGAAGCCATGCTGATTGGACCAAATCACCTCTTCACTATTCTCCTGTGATCAGGAGATCAGGACATCAAACTGGCTTAGGACATGGCTTTGGTGATGAGAGATGGGATGCCTCAGAATGCTCATGAGTGGGGCTGAGACATGGCATGTTTGAAGTGGGCTTGGGGAGTGGTACAGAGGGCATGTCCTGACCACTTGCCTGTTTACCTCTCAGGGCCACCATTTGTTGTATATCTGTGAGAGCAGCAGTGTGTCCCAGCCACCTGGAAACTCCTGAACATGTAGTGCCTACCCATGGAGGATGCCCAGGAGATAACACACAGGAAGAGGTTTGTACCCTGTCATCTGTGAGGGGAAGAGGATGTTGGGAAGGAGGGTTGAAGAGGGTGAATCATAGAATCACAGAATGGTTTAGGTTGGAAGGGAACTCAAAGATCGTCCAGTTCCAACCTCCCACTATAGGCAGGGACACCTCCCACTAGAACAGGTTGTTCAAGACCTCATCCAATCTGGCCTTGAACACATCCAGGGAGGGAGCAGCCACAACCTCCCTGGGCAACCCATTCCAGTGTCTCACCACCCTCATGGTAAAGAACTTCCTCCTAACATCCCATTTAAATCTCCCCTCTGCCTGTTTAAACCCATTCCCCCTTGTCCTGTCACAACAAAACCTTGTAAATAGTCCCTCCCCAGCCTTTCTGTAGGCCCCTTCCAGGTACTGGGAGGCTACTATAAGGTCTCCTCAAAGCCTTCTCTACTCCAGGCTGAAGAGCCCCAACTCTCTCAGCCTGTCCTCATAGCAGAGGTGCTCCAGCCCTCTGATAATTTTTGTGGCCCTCCTCTGGATTCACTCCAACAGTTCCACATCCTTCTTATGTTGGGGCCTTCTGAACTGTACACAGTACTCCAGGTGGTTTCTGACAAGAGCAGAATAAAGGGGGGGAATCACCTCCCTTGCCCTGCTAGCCATGCTTCTCTTAATGCAGCCCAGGACACAGTTGGCTTCCTGGGCTGCACATGCACACTATCAGCTCATGTTGAGAATCTCATCCACCCAGACCCCCAGGTCCTTTTCTTCAGGGCTGTTCTCCAGCCATTTGCCACCTAGCCTGGATTTGTGCTTGGGATTGTGCCGACACAGGTCCAGGACCTTACACTTGGCCATGTTGAATTTCATGAGGTTGGCCTGGGCCCACCTCTCCAGCCTGTCCATGTCCCTCTGGATGGCATCCCTGTCCTCTAGCAAGTTGACTGTGCCACACAGCTTGGTGTCATCCGCAAACTTTCTGAGGGGGCACTTATTCCTCTGTCCATGTCACTGACAAAGATGTTAAACAGCACTGGTCCCAGCACTGACCCCTGAGGGACACCACTTGTCATTGGTCTCCAGGTGGACATTGATCACTGATCACCACTCTCTGTGTGCGACCATCCAGCCAATTCCTTATCCAGCGAGTGGTCCACCCATCAAGTCCGTGTTTTTCCAGTTTGGTGATCAGGATGTCATGTGGGACAGAGTCAAATGCCTTACTCAGGTCCAGGCAGATGATGTCAGTTGCCCTTCCCTTGTCCACCACTGCTTCATAAAAAGCCACCAAATTTGTCAGGCATGATTTGACCTTGGTGAAGCCATGTGGTTACCACCAATCACCTCTGCTTTGTTTCTCATTTGCCTTAGGAGAGCCTTCAAGAGGATCTGCACCGTGATCTTGCCAGGCACAGAGGTGAGCTTGTCTGGTCTGTAGTTCCTGTGGTCGTCCTTTTTTCCCTTCTTGAAGATAGGTGTTATATTTGCACTTTTCCAGTCAGCAGGAGCTTCACCAGTCTGCCATGACCTTTCAAATACAATGGACAGTGGCTTAGCAGCTTCATCTGCCAGTTCTCTCGGGACCCATGGGTCGATCTCATCAGGCCCCATGGACTTGTGCACATTCAGAATCCTTAGGTGCTCATGAAATGATCTTCAATTATAGTTGGCAGATCTTCCTTCCCCCAGTCCATACTTTGGCCCTCTGTAATTTGGACATTATGGTTGGAGCACTTGCTGCTGAAGACTGAGGCAAAAAAGTCATTGAGCATCTCAGCCTTATCCATATCTTTGCAGCCACCTCTCCATTTCCATTCTGGAAGGGTCCCTAGTCCTCCTTTTCTCACTGATATACCTGAAGAAATCGTTCTTGTTTCCCTTAATGTCCCTAGCCAGATTCAACTTTAGCTGTGCTTTAGCTTCCTAACCTGGTCTTTGGTTGCATGAACAATGACTTTGTTTTCGTCCCAGGTTACCTGTCCTTGCTTCCACTCTCTGTAGGCTTTCTTCTTGTGTCTAAGTGTGTCCAGGAGCTCTCCATTCATCCATGCAGGCCTCCTTGCATTCTTACCTGCCTTCCTCTTTTTTGGGATGCATTGCTACTGGGCCTGGAGGAGGTGATCCTTGAGGATTGAAAAGCTTTATTGGGCTCCCCTTACTTCCAGAGTTTTTTCCCTTGGCACCCTACCAAAGAGATCCCTGAAGATATTGAAGTCTGCTCTTCTGAAGTCCAGAGTAGTGAGTTTGCTATGCACCTTCCTTGATGCCTTGAGGATCTTAAACTCTACCATTTCATGGTTGCTACATCCAAGGAGAAAGATCTTAATTTCAAAAGTGTTCAGTATTGATTTCCCTTTGTAATCTTTTCCTCCTCAATTGTTTGAGATCTCTACAAAAGTTGTGCTGTCAAGGCAGAGGAGATAAACACCAGAAGCTATCCATGTTACTCATGGGAAAAAAATCAGCTAAAATTTCACATTTATCATTGGTACTCTTAAATGGGGTGATTTATGTTCAGTAGCAAAAATGAGTGTCTACTTTGGTTTGAATTTGCTCACCTTCCACAATAAAGCCTGCCTATTATCCTGACTTCTCTCTGCCAGCAGGACGTAGAAGTGACCTTTCTTTCAGAAGATGAGCTGAGAAAACCTGTATATAGCCAGATGCGCATGCATTTTCAATTTAAACTCTTGAAGCTTACAGCTTTCTCTGCTTTCCTTGAAATTTTTTCCCTGTATCTTAATAATCACAGAGATGACAAAATCTCTGCTTAATACTGCCTTTGACTGATGTATATTATGTTAAATGTATTCAGTCCCAGTTAACTTCTGGTCTACTGCAAGCCTTTATTTATTACCACTCTTGTTTTCAAGCTAGTAAGCCCTATAAACTAAATTTGATTTAAAAAAATAACCTATGAATCCTCAGATTCAATTGGAAGCTTTTGAAGCTTTACAGCATTTAACTGGAGCTGATCTTGTATTCTTTATTGTTTAATGTGCAGGTCAAGTAATTACTACTTCCTGTCTCTTACTCTAATTTTGTGCCAGTTTATTTTATCTTGCCAACTGTCGTGTTGGTACATCTAGATTTTCAGTAGTACTACATAATACACCTGTAGTCCTAAGAATAAAACATTTCTAAATTCCAATGTTTAATTTTCTGAGAAAACTGTTAATGCAAATATCAACATTTTCCAAATAAATGTAATAAAGCTTAAAAAAGTAATAAAGTCCAGTATGATGCTGGCTTTCCTCATTCTGACTAGTCCTAAAATTAAAGACAGTAATCTCTGCTATCTTTAAAAACAAAGATCCAAACGTGAAATCCTTTTTTGTCTATAAACATATTCTGAAGTTATTTTAAAAACCAGAAAAAATAATTATATGATAATTATTTAATTATGTAACCATTGTAACTCTGATTACTAGTACAAAAATGCATGACTTAGTGTGTTTGGCAGTTGAAGCTAAAGCTCCATGGACATTTAGTAAGGCAGGGACTGTATTAGTGGATAAATTATGTTTATTGCTTCATTATCTGCTTTTGTTGTCTGACATTTTGCATTGCTGGATAAGAATGTAGTCGCTGGTGGAGGTTGTCTTACCTGCTGGTTTTGTGTTATGGTTCCCTCCTTTTACACTAGGTGCTTTGTTGTGCTGGATTGATGCCTTGCATGCTGTGGACTGAAGCAGAGTAGATGGCTCTATCTCTTCCTGTCAGGTGCCTGACAGGTCTGGCTTCCAACCTTTCTATTTTGCATGTTTCATCCTTATCTTGTGTGTGCTGGTTTGAGTTAATTGGAGAATTTGAGTGAGAAATTAGACTATTGGCTGAGAGAGGAAAACACAGTATGTCACTTCACCCAGAGCTCTACTGAGAAAGAAAAAAGAAGTGTTTTAAGAGTTGCAACCCAAATATATATGTCAGATGGTTTCAGACCATTTGGGGCTGCGGCTGGTCTCTTGCATGGTACCTTTGTCTCTGCCTTTCTAGCTAGTTCTTAATAATTCTACTAACTTCTTTCCTACTGCTAATCCCCTGGCCGATCTGCCTCCACCTATCTGCTGCATCAACAGATGGTGAGATTAGATTGGGGAAGGGGGGAAAGGTAGTAGGGGTGGTTGGGAGAACCCCTCTTAGGGTCTGTGTGTNAGAGGTTTGAATGGGTTGTGAACTTTGGCAGTGCACACCCCAGTCCACTGCCCCACCAGAGGTGTGAATGGGGCAGGAAATGGTCTTCCTCCCTCCCCACCTCTGTCACCGGAGGCTTAGTACAATAGGTGTGAAGTGCCTTTTCCCACCCTCCATGGGCTTGAACAGGGAGGCAACAAATCACCTCAGTATTTATATGGCAGCTGGACAGATTAGAGCAGGACTTGCACGGACCTTCACTGGGACCTTCACTGAGACCTTCACTTGGACCTGCACTCCGACCTGCACTCCGACCTGAACTGGGACCTGCACTGGGACCAGCACCAGGACCTGAACAGACCTGAACACAGACCTGGAGACACGACCTTGCACGGACTTTGAGCCGGACCTTGAGGAGCATCCTGGCTTCTTGCTGCAGGACCTGCTTCTAACAGTAAACTGCAGCCATTCGTGGGAATACCGTGGAGCACCCTGGCTTTCCCCTGCCTTGCTTCATGATCGTGGCTTCATGAAAGCTGTGCCTACAGTCATCTTGGACTCTGGCAGGCACTGGACTCCAGACACTGCTGTGAAAGAGACAGTCTCCCATCTGGAAGTAGGGCAAAGCTGTTTCATGCCCAAACCTTTCCAAATTTCCTGATTTCTCCTGAATTACAAGAAAAGGCATCCTCGTCAAGACTTTTCCCGACTGAATTAGAACCCAAACTTAAACCAATTTACACACAGATTGTGGGTGGGGCTTTTGGAAATTATAAAAGTTACATAACTTATAATTTCTGCCTCTTCAATCGCCCACAATCAATACAGTTTCTGTATTACTTTTTTGAAGAGAGAGGAATAAGAGGCGTAACACTCAATGTGAGTGATAATGCTCCATTTATTTGCGATTCTACCGCTTCTTTTAGAGCCAGCAAGCGGGGGGCGTTTGCGAATACTACAAGATAATTGGTGCAGGGGATCATATGTGGAAGACAACAATTGGTTGTTGTACAATAACAATGACAACATTCTTATCGAGAAACTTCTGGGTAACTTTTCCAGAAGCAGGAACTTCTCCATCTGCATCTGTGTTTTCCTTCTGTCCGTTCCAGCTGCACTTTCTCCTCACAGGCATTCTGCTGTGCCTCTCTTTCAAACACATTCCTGACAGCGGGGGTTGTTCACCACTATGAGGCTACTTCTTCTCAGAAATCTCCAACACTTTTTCACTGTATGTATCTGTAAATATCTATTATACATTGTAAATATCTGCTTTTATATCGTGCATTGCTGTAAATACAAAGCTTCATTTATGAACTTCCAGTGTTCTGAGTTCTAGCTGGGGTTATATCAAAAGGTGGGGGGGCAGGTAACTGCCAAACCACCACATTGTGCACGTTTGTGTATGTACACACACATCTGCCTATGCATACATATAGACAAATACAGGTGAAATGTGTGTGTGCACTGAATTTGTGTAGGGCCTGGAAAGCAGTATTGTGAATTGCAGGAGCAGAACGCAGAGGAAGAAATGCTTGTCCCTGAGAAGATTTGTGACTAGTGTTACAAAACTAACCTCATAGTGAGAAAGCCTCTGCTATACATAATAGAAAGGAAGGATTAGCAAAACTAATCAGTCTACTGCTGACAAGAAAAAAGAAGATGATATAAGCAATATGTAGGAATAGAAGGCAACATGGTATTACTTTTTTAGCTTGTTCTCATTTGTACTGATCTGTAAATTATACAGTGCCTGCATGTATGCTGGGTACACTGTAGACACTTTCCAGAAGGAGTGTACAAAATATGTAGAGAGACATTGCATAAGGAATAGTAGGATTTTCACTGAAAGGACAGTGAAGTAAAACTAACCACAGCAAAGTCACGAGCATACTTAGGGGTTTTTTTTGTTTTTTTTTCTCTTTGCTTGAGGCAAAACCTGTTCAGGGACAGTGCGTGAAATAAGGATATTTAAGAGACAAACATATGTAAAAGAGAAAAAGGGGTAGAGGTAAGAGATTAACAAAAGTGTCCAGGGCATAGAAAATCAAAGTGGTGATAATGAGAGGACAGTCAACTGGAATTTCATGAAAATATACTCAACAAATTGTAGTTAAATCCAAACTGACAGAGAAAAAAACCTGACCAACCTATCAGCAACCAAAGAGTGGTGCTGAGATGGACCATATTGCAAAGGACCTTTTCCACAGTGGGGCTGTTTTCCCATGTAAATTATTACACTGAATTAAAGGACTATTCATAACTCAAGAGGTTGACTAAGTCAATTCGTGGAGTTTTATTAATTTTTAAGACAAAGGAGAACATGTTGAATATGGAGTATGAGAAGCGAACAGTAGGAAAAAAATTGCAGAAATTAGGAGATAATCGGGAAGAAATTTAACATTGTGAGGCAGGCAGTGCATAGTCAGAAGGGGAGTGTATGAGAGAAGGTTAAAAAGTCAAATAAAAAGTTAATTGGATGATTTTTTATATGTATTATAAATGCATGCAGTGAGAAAAATAAAATAGAAGTAATAAAAATGCATCAATCCAGAGAGGATCTGAACATCACATCTGATCAGACTTGATTCAACCATACTGAAGATACAAAACTTAGCAGATAAATGTCAAGACTGACACCTTCATGAGAAGGAAGTAGATGGAAAGGGGGAGGGAGAAATTAAATTGCTTGTAAAGGGAATTTTTAAAATTTCCATGGTACAAATTGTGTATCGCTCAGAGTGTTTTAAAATATATTAACCAGTTGTATATGGAATTTCACACTCTTTACATTGTTCCTGCTATGTGAAAGAGCAAGAAGACAGACCTCCCTAAGAAAATATTTCCTATCCTAATGAAGACGTTTCATTTACAGAAGGCTAGATATCCCATACTCCCTAGCCTGTTGGAGATGAAGATGCTCATGAATAGGTACAGCCAAAGCACATGGTACTTGATCTACTCCTGCCACATGATTACCCTCCAGGGATGATTACAACCCAGGTGCAACTTAAAGCCTCTTAAAAACAGGAGAGTCCCAGAAGAGCAGGTGGTCTTTGTGTCTAGAAGGGAAAACAAGGTGATTTAATTAACATATCTGTATTTCTGTCAAGTAGAAGACAATGAGGAAAGGCTTCATCCATCTTTCAAAGGCAATCAGAATCAAGCCTTGGTAGAAGATCTAAGTGACACTAATCACTCAAATATAGAAAGCACACAGGGAATGGTGTGTCCAGAGTTAACACAGCCAGCTCTCACAAGCTCTCCCTGTCTACACACATACACTAGAAGTAGGGAGGGAAAGTAACACCAAAAACTCTCTGGGTTGAGATAAAGAGATGATAAGATGCACATTTACCATAGCGTATTTGCAGAAAAGCACAGCAAAATGCAGGAGCAGTAGCAGAAGCCAATGAACTCGCCCACACCCAACCCACAGCCTGCCCAGTGGAAAAGACCAAGAGCACAAATCTGGAAACTGAAAGCAGCAACCAGAATAGGAAGCCTCTCACGTTGCAATCTGAGCTTCAACCCTCATAACTCTACAATTGTAGAACCACAGAATTGTCAGGGTTGAAAGAGACCTCAAGGATCATCTAGTTTCAAGCCCTCTGCTATGGGCAGGGACACTTTACACTACATCAGACTGCACAAAGCCCTATCCACCCTGCTCTTAAAAACTTCCAGGGATGGGGGCTTCCACTACCTCTCTGGGTAACCCTTTGTCATTGTCCTCTGGGCAATGCTTTGCTCCAGCCAGAACTTTCATTTTGAAACTGCCATGACAGCAGATTCAACTCACCCATGAAAAGATGGTATCATCTGATGATTTGAAGGAAATAAAACTCAAGATATTAGTGAGATGTATTGAGTTTTAGGCAAAATTTACTTCCACTTGAATTGGTGGGAAAGTCCTATTGCCTGAAAGGACGTTTAGAATATTAAAACCCAACAGTTAACATCATGAAGACCTAAAAGTCACTGGCACAACTCTTTAAACATAATACAAAGTGTTAATCCTGGGATTTCAGGAGAAGTTTTTTTCTGATTTGGGTTCCAAAAATCTGTGGAGAACCAGTCAATACAACCAAAATTATTTTTACTCAAATACTTCATATTCTAGTTTTTCTGTAGCCATCAGTCTTCTCTTGACAGAGCTTCCAGGACTGTTTTTGGATCTGCTAGATCTCAACCATGCTGTCTAAAACCATGTAGCATGTTTTTATTTTTTTTCTCCCCCAAAAGATCTTTCCAGTTCAACAGAACATGAGCTAGATGCTATTTCCAGTATTATAGTGCAAAACCATCACCTCAAGCATACAATACTTCTGCAAGGGAAGATAAAACTTGAATATATTTAAACACATTTGAAAATAATGTAGCCTTGGATTTTTCTATCACACTACTTCTTGAGGGTACGCACGGGCAACTGGGTTTTGCATATGAGGAGGAATTTTTTCACTGTGAGAATGACAGAACATTGAAACAGGCTGCCCGGGGGGGTCGTGGAGTCTGCTTCTCTGGAGATGTTCAAAACCTGCCTGGATCCATTCCTGAGTGATCTGGTATAGGTGATCATGCTCTGTCAGGGGAGTTGGACTAGATGATCTTTCAAGGTCCCTTCCAGCCTTTGACATTCTGTGATTGTGTAATTCTGTGATCCCTTTTGCCTAATCTGCCCTGAATACTGTGTAAGTGATAACCATGTAATATAAAGTCCTTAAAAAAAAAAAAAAAGTTAGGTATTGTTTAGAGGAAACAACTACTGTATTTAACAGCGTATTTTTGTTTTATCTGAACCCCTTAAGGGAAACTTTCACTTTGTCTGTTCAAAGTAGCCTGCATTTTTCATCACAATAACACATATTCTATAGAAACTTTACAATTAGTGTAGCTTAGCATTGCTCCAAAACCCTATAGGAGATAACAATTCTGTTGCTATGTGTTAATGGATGGCTAAGCAATTAAAAATATTGTGGCTTTTAAATGTAAAACATGCAGTTATCGTAAAATAAGGTCAGTACCTTAAAATACAATGTAACAAAACCTTTAACATTTTGCCATTTTTTTCTCTTGGGTTTGTGATGTAGCAAGAGACTGCCACTTGGCAGAAGCAGGCTGCAGAAGTCACTATTCTCACTGACGTTCCAGGTGCACAGGCTGCAGAAAGCTCCTTTTGTTCTTCCTCAAATGTGAATTAACAGTACCAGCTTTTATAGCCTTGACATCAAGTGTGAGCCATAACAAGAGAAAACATTAAATGCCAGTGTACTCTGAGGGAAAACTATGCCTTGCAAGAGTTTCACTTTTTAAAAATACATACTTTCAAAACAAAATGTAGGGATTTAAATTAAAGAAAAAAATATTGCAAACTGAGATTTGCCAGATAAAGGGAAAGTTTACATGTTGGGAAAGAGTGAAGACAAAAGGGTATTATAAAATAAGCCAATCCTTTATTTTTTAAACAAAATTGTACAGATGCACTTTCTGCACTCACATCTTTTAAGATGCTCACCTTCGCAAGTCATGTGATCATCAAATTAATCTCATAGTCTAAACCAATTGTATACATTAAGAATGCAAGGCCAAATACCATGCTCTTCTTGTTGGCACTGCTCTATTTTTTTCAGTGGCACTGGGCCAATGACACCATCTGAAGATCTAGCTGAGATGCAGAGTGCAAGTGCATCAGCTTGAAGCAGGCACCACACTAACACAGCTATACATCTTCTCTTCCCCTCAGAGCCAGTGCCAAGAAAGAGCACCTTTGTCTGCAAAGATGAGGAAGCAGTAGTCTCCGTTTTTTTTGTACTCTGTCCACTAAAAGTTCTTGGGTGTGTATTGTTTGTGGATGTTGTGTAATACTGAACTATGTATCTATGTATTGTGTGTGACATAACAAAGTCTAATTATCTCATACTGATGGGTTTCCCACAACTGCCAGTATGCTCTAAAAGAGAGACCAAATTACACAGCAGTGCTTTTTTCTGCTTTTCCCAATCATTGTGAGTTTTCATAAGTGGTATTATGTTGGGCAAACATAAAAAAGCAAATAGTAGAAAAAAATCATGACATGCCAAAGACTCCACAAGCCTTCTTTTCAGACAGTGCTGCAGGTTCATGTACTCACGAACTGAATAAGGCAATATTGGACTCCTGATGCAGACTCAACATCACAGACCTCTTTAATAAAGACTGAAGTCAGTAGGCATGTCAGATAGGTCAAAGGTCTAAGTGTGGCTGACCGAGCTAAGGATCAGCCAGAATCATTGGTTCTTCTCTCTCACCAGGAGCAGACCATGACCACTGCACACCTCTCTGCCTAAGTTGCTATCAGAGCTTTCAGGAATGAGAAGAGTTACATAACTGGTCCATCACCAGTTGATAATGAACTCATCCAAAGAAAGGACCTGAAGCTACTGTCCAAGATGGTGGCTTGTTTGTTGAGTATGGCTGTATGATCAATTTTCTTACCACTAGCTGACACCCCTCTATTGCTTCCTTAGGAACTGAGAGTCAGCTACAGGGATGGCACCTTTATGTAAGTAGTCATATGCTTGCTCTGGAACTAAGGCACCCAGGCCAACTATTCATTTTTTATAACTTTCAGCTCTTTAAGTGGCACATAAATGTGTGATTTCTCTTTCTGAGCCTCTTGCTCCTTCCCTTTCCCTTCCTTTTCCTTCCCTTTTCTCCTCAGCATCAGGCAAACCATTGGTGTGTCACCAATACCCTTACAGCTACAAAACACAGCACTATGAAAGATGCCATGAGAAGAACTAACTCCATATCACACAAACCAAATACATGTCTAGTGCCCCAAATATCACTTTTCAGGTAAGGAGCCACCCCTGACTTCTGTCCCTAGAGCAGATTATATGTAATAATTGGGATTTTTTGAGAAACATTGACAACTTTTTTCAAGTTTTGGGGACAGGGAGGATTAGAGAGAGAAGATGTAAAAAAAAGTTAGAAAAAAAAAGTAGAAGACTGAATGTACTCTCCACATTTTGAATTCCTGGCAAATAGTTCAGTGCAATTTTAATTTCTGTCCAATCTGATTCTAAATATATGCTTTGTCATTTTATGACTGCCTTGCTTCTCTATGCATTTTGTATACATGCTGAAGATGAAGCTTTATTCCATGCTTAGCCATCATTGGATTAAAGAGCTGGAGGAAGGAAGGGTGAAGAACCTTACACTCAGTGTGTTTTGATGACTCATTTAATACTGAAGCACTGCCAGATATGCATATTTTCCATTTGCTGGGAAGTGCTGTTTCAGTCAACTGAAATAGTTTTTGATCTAGGGTGGGAGTCCTCAACCTATAAACAAATGGAGACCACATGGTAATTATGCTCATATTGATGTCAAAGCCAAACCCACTGCTGTTTTTAAAAAAAGCAGAACAAAAAGAGAGAAGCTGTTCAGCTAGAATCTGTTTACATCTGGAATACAATGAAAGACATAGCAAAGGGCACAAAGCAGATGGGATGAAACAAGCAAAATTAACATGTATTTCCCACAAGTGATCAAAACCAAAGCTGATGGTACTTAAGCATTTGACTATCAGTACTCCCTTAAATACAGTAATATTAAATAAAACTTTGCAAAGGTAATTTAGGTAGCTGGAAAACTGGAGAGCTTTCTGGTTTGGAAGGAATACATGGATTTTACATAACCTCTGTTCTTCCCACTAACTTAAAGATGAAGATTGGATACTTGTCAGAGATCCTATTTCAAAGAATTTCAGAAGCATTTTTATCACACTACTTTTTAAAGAGGTGGAGCTGCCAGTGGTTTTATAATGGAAACATTTGCAATTTACAGGCTTTAATTTAATAGCTTAATTGCTGCTTCAGAAAGCAAAGTACTGGAACTTGAGCCAAGAGTAATTTTTCAGAAAGAAAATATTTATTAAAAATGAAGGCAAGCTTTCATCACCATATCATGCAAGCTGGAAATTGAAGCAGAGCTGGTTAGGGAAACAGCATCAACTGTGAGACACACTGGGACAAGAAAGTAAAATGCTTTTGTGAGTTTGTCACCTGCCCTCAACACTCCATCCTTAATTGCAGTGACTCTGTAGGAAAAAAATCTCAACTTTTTCTACCTCTTCAAGAATGTCCATTAATACAGACTTCAAGTTTCTCAGGGAAAACATACTTTGCCTTAATGGTTAAGAACAAGTCAGAGAAAGGCTTTGTGTTGTTGCCTAAAGTATGTACCTGTTAGTGAAATCCCAAAAGAAAACTAAATAGATGCTGCACCTAACTTCTTTTTACTGTATTATCTTACCTTTGATAGCATCTTTGAGAGGAGCCTTACCTATCAAAATTATATACCTAAACACACATGTAAATTCATATGTGATTGCAATAGTATTCTGATAGTCATAACCTAACAAGTCAGATAAATTGGGTTTTTCGAGCAGTATAATAATTTCTAAGGCACAAATAGCATTGTCTAAACAAACTCTCCTTTGTTTGGGTTTCATTTTGACAGTTTACATCTGCCTCTACCTATGAGAGCTAAAAGGAAGAAAAAATAAATATATGGTGTAGTGGGTTTGCAGTGACCTGCCCCCCCACCTTTTGA